>JAQQSV010013753.1:0-12449 GCA_028646515.1 Pseudochirops corinnae | reverse complement strand
AATAATTAAAGATTTAAGAAAGGTGGGGGATTCACAGTTTCAGAATTCCAGAATCACAGAATCTGAGCATCTGGGCTCTTAAAACCCATCTCCCCAGGGGGATGTGGTGAAGATTCAGCACAAGCCAGCCCTCTCCTGAATGAAGGAGGTCCCTTTCGCAGGTCTTCTTATCACAGAGCCATTCCTTACTAGAACCCAAGGGAATGTTAGCCACACGATGCTGATCATCTGGGGGCAGACACAGGGACACCCCCTCCATACACATGCATGCACACACCCACACATCCAGTGTAACCCGGCTATCTCCCTGCAAGTAAAGATGCTTTCACAGAAGCAAAGCTTCCTCCTTTGGCAAACCAAGACTGTTATACCTTTTTACTGTTGCTTTGCAAAGAATCAGAACTACCTAAAGGCATAAGGACTAATTAAATTTACCAGCAAAATTAAAACTGGTCCAAGGTGGGAGTTGCTTTGTTCCAGAGTGAAAAAATTCTAGAGAGTGTCAACAGTATTTGTACTCCAGCAGCTCAAAACAGAGATTAGTACCCAGTTCAAAAAGTATTTAGTTAAATGGGGAAAGGGACAGCTTCTTCCAGCCCCCACCCTCCATTAAGCAGTGTGCTACACTGCAGAGAGAGCTGACTTTGGAGTCAGAGGGCTTGTATTCAAATCCTAACTCTGTTCCTTATTACCCATGAAGCCTTGGGCAAGTCACTTAACCTTTCATGGCCTCAGTTTACTCAGCTATAAAATAAGGGAGTTAGAGGGGGTGACCTCTGAGGACCCTTTAATTCAAGTCTATGCTGCTAAGATCCCTCCTTGAAAACCTTGAAGATCCAGGCCCTTCACCAGCACTGATGCTGTCTTTTTGTTCCACCCATAAGAAAGCCTTGGAAGCAGCCATGCAGACCACATCCTACTTGCCTTTGTAAGTAAAGCATATCTGGGAATATCTGGGAAACTGGCTTACAGATGCAAATGAGGCTCAGCAAGGGAACACAGGCTGCCAAGCTGATGCTCCCTCTCCAGGCTTGGGGAAGAACACAAATGGGAGATACCAATTCCCAACTGCTTGGCTTTTGATTTGCCATAATAGTTATCCCCTAAAAGAGAGGGGAAACAAATACAGTGCTAAAGAGAAGGCAGGAGCCATGGCCCACTCATCTCTCTGTATCCTCCAGAGCCTTACCTTCAAGAGGTTTTTGCTGAGCCTATGAATGGTACAGACAAGTAGCAGCTAACTGGAAGCCAGTAGGGCAGCTGGACAATCCCCAGAGCTCCTCCCAGTGACTGATGGAGGGTGGCTGCACCTCAGAGTGCCAGGAACAATAAGTGTTTCTGAGATGAAGGATTGAGTCCCTCAGATGGGTGGAATTCTGATCTGGTGGCTCTTTGGTGCTAAAGGACACTTATTTTCACAACACTTCAACCTTGACGAATTATTAAGCACCTAAAGTATACCAAGCATCGTTCAAACAGCCAAGGATACAGAGGTAAAAATGAAAACCTGTCCTTGCCCTCAAGAGGCTTATATTCTCCTGGAAGGGGGGCTGACATCAACAGGCACACAGCTCAATAAAGAGAAAAGATTCCCAAAGGAAAGGGAAGCTCCAAAAAGCCCTTACAACTTGGGGAGGGGAGGAAAGGCCTGCTACAATTGATGGTGCATCATGAGCTACGCGTTGATGAATACTAAAGATTCAACAAAATAGGAGGATGGGATCCAACACAGCAAGCATCCATTCAGTACCTGTTGTGTACTTAATAGGGGAAGTGGGAAGTATTGATACAAAGACAAAAAAAGAAATGGTCCTACCCCACAAGCAACTCCTCTTTTGTTGGGACTCAACATGTATGCATACAGAATGTCCCCAAATTCTTAGAGCCCTTCTAAGCTCTAAGCTGCCTTAAGACTTTTGGGGTACCCTGTTTAAATAAAGGGAAGATGGGGTAGCAAAATGGGAGGTGAAATGAGCATTTCAGAAGAGATCTAGGAAAGGAGTAAGGTGGGGACAGGCCCTAACCAGATGACTTCAGCTGTTCTTAGATCGCTTGTAACTGCAACAAAGGGAAATTCTCTGAGCAACTGGTATGTGATATGCCTGCATCTGTCTTCAGCTGAGAGAATGTAAACTGCACTGACAGAAAAGCGTGCGTGACCATCCGCATCTGTGCTGCGCCTTTATTCCACTAATTTATTCTCGTTGGCCCTGACCTGAATGGTTTGAATGTTAGCATCCAATATTAGCACTTTTTTCTCCTTTAAAAATACGTCTTTTTGCAAATTTCTTTTTCCTTTCCATTTTCATTTTGGTGGTTTGTGGAACAGCTGCATTGGTCATGAATCACTTTCATTTTTCTTATACCTACAATGATTTTTAAACAGAGAGAATTGGCTCATGGGAATTCTAATCCTTCCATTATAGCAATAATTAAGTTCCTTTATTTTCAAGATGAAAATGTTTAGGAAATGTGGGGAAACTATCAAATGGGGGAGAGACAGAGACAGAGACACAGAGAGAGAGACATGGAGAGACAGGATGGGAGGGGGAAGTAAAACCATTGACAATATATAAACAGATCTAAGATATTAAAAACTGGTCAGTCTAGATCTTTGAGAGGTGTAAAAGCACCTTTGAAAATCAGTATTTGGGAGATTTCCCCATTCTTGGTCACAACCGCTTGTAAATCGGAAACTATATTGAAAAGTTGAGACACAAAAATAAGCATCTGCACAATACATACCTATGTTTCTCCTCTGCTTACCTCTCTAGGGGCAGCATTTACCAGCTTGAAGCCATCCCTCCAATGTGAGGCCCTAGTCCTCGAGACCAGATCTGTCACCTCAGGCAGCAGAATCCCTCCTGTAGCTCCTTTTTACATTGAAGGGCTGTTTTCACCATCCCAAACAATCCTTGGCAGTTGTGGCAGATTCTACCTCCACAAAATATCTGGCAGCCACCCCCTTCTCTCCATTCATAAGGTGAGGACCTTAACCCCAGGTAGGGCCCTCATCTCTGCTTCCCTGGGCTATTAAAATTGCCCCCTGATCTGTCTTTCTCTTCTGTACTCTATCTTGAACTACCTTACTTACCATCACTACACAGATCTGACCACATTGCCCCCCTGCTCAAAAATTAATCACCAAATATTTATTAGGCATCTACTGTATGCCAGGTTTTGGGGAGACAAAGATAAAAAATTAAACAATCTCTGCCCTCAAGGAAGTATCTGTACATAAACAGATAATGGAGGCAGACGTAGTATATAGTATGTATAAGTATATATGTTACATGGATATATGTGATATACATACATGGATATATGCACATATATGTGTAAGTGTGTGTTTATATATGTGTGTTAAGTTATTTCAGTCATGTCCAACTTTTCGTGACCCCATTTGTGATTTTCTTTTTTTTCTTTTTCTTAAAAAATCATTTATTTATTGTTTTCAACATTCACTTTCATAAGATTTTGAGTTCTAAATTTTCCCTCCTCCCTCCTTCCCTCTCCCCAAGAAGACATGCAATATGATATAGGCTATACATGTACAATCATATTAAACATATTTCCACATTAGTCATCTTATAAAGAAGAATCAGAACCAAAAAAAACCAACCAAAAAAAGAGAAAATAGTCTGCTTCAATCTGCCTTCAGACTGCACAGTTCTTTCTCTGGATGTGGATTGTATTTCCCATCATGAGTCTTGTGGAATTGTCTTAGATGCTTGCATTGCTGAGAAGAGCCAAGTCTATCAAAGTTGGCCATCACACACTGTTGCTCTGACTGTGTACAATGTTCTCCTGGTTCTGCTCACTTCACGCAAAGTCAGTTCATGTAAGTCTTCCCAGGTTTTTCTGAAATCTGCCTGCTCATCATTTCTCCTGGAACAAGAGTGTCATCTGGGGTTTCTCCACAAAGCTACTAGAGTAGTTTGCCCTTTCATTCTCCAGCTCATTTTATATGTGAGGACATTGAAGCAAACAGGATTAAGTGCCTTGCCCAGGGTCACATAGCTAACAAGAGTCTGAGGCCAGATTTGAACTCAGGAAGATGAGTCTTCTTGACTTCAGGCCTGGAAATCTGTGCACTATGGTGCCACTTAGCTGCCCCAATATATATGTATGCATATACATACATATACATATACATTTATAAAATGTATGTATATACGCATACATATACACGCACACACACAAAGTAAATGTGAGATAATCTGGCACAAGCAGATGGCTGGGTAGGTCAGGAAAGACCTGTGTAGGATATAGCATTTCAACTGAGCTTTGAAGGAAGCAAACGATTCTAATAGGAGGTGAGGTAAGAAGGAGGGCATCCTGGCCATGGCAGAGAACAGCTTGTACAAAGCAAACATCTGGAGGCAGCATGGAATGTTATACACAAGGAAGCCTCAGCAATGGGTTGCCTCTGAGCACCAGCATAAAAGACAGCCTTCTCAGCTTGGCCTTTAAAGGCCTTCCCACTCCACTTGCAGGCCACCTTGCCCCCACAATGGCACATTCCCCTCCATTCTGGACTCTCCATTCCAGGCAAACTGTCCTGCTCACTCTTCCTCTTCCACAGCCTTCTGTCTCCCCTTGGCCTTTCTACAGGCTGCCCCCCCTCTGCCTCACTCCCACCTCTCAAATTCCCCAGCTCTTTTCAAGTCGTTTCACAGGCTTCATTTCTACTTGAAGCTCTTCCTGTCCCCCTTTCCCCCAAGTTGCTTCCTGGCCCACCCCCAGATTACTTTCTTTATATGCTAAATTTATTTATCTGGGCATATGTTGGATATCTTCATGTTGAAGATACAATAAGTTATAAGCTCCTGTGGGGGGATTGGTTTTCCTTTTTTCCCCTGGGCCTAGACCCCGGCCACCTTGCGTAAAGTAGACACCAAAGATATAATGTTGTTTGACTTGAACTATTGAAGAGAAGTTCTGGCTGATGAGACCCATGGTAGAGATAAAGGATACATGACATGACATAGAAACTTTATTGAGATTTCTGTGTGACGTTAACTGTGTTGTGATCAGGTGTGCATGTGTGTGCATGTGCATGCATGTTTGCTCGGTAGTTATTCTCTTGGAATTTCACCTGAAAGAACATGGATAACGTAACTATTGAAATGGCCCAGAGTCTGACAGTAAGTAGCCAGAGGTTCTTGCAGGAGTCTATAATCTCTAACTACTCACCCCCATCAATCCTGCTTCTCTTTCATGCAAAGATCTCCGACTTTTTACTGGTCTTTTGCAAGGCAGGGTAGAGGGACAGGAAGCCTAGCCAACTACCTGAGCTGGGCCTTTTGGGGTGAGGAAAGGATTCTGGCAAGTACAGATTGTTGGGTGTGGAGGGCCATAATGGTACATTCCTTGCATAGGGGGCATAGGAGATAAGCTTAGGAAATCGTGAAGTTGACTAGATTAGTTAAGCTAACATATAGATATAAAGAATATCTAAAGCTGAGATGTAAATGATAAATTGGAGCCAGATTGTAGATGCTAAACCTTGGAATTCAGACTTGACCTTCTGGGTAATGGGGAGCCACAGGAGGTTGTTGATAATGGAAGTGGCATGTCTCAAACTGTGCACCAGAAAGGTTACCCTGGCAGCAGGGGGAAGGATGAATAGGGAATTGAGAGACTAAATGCAAAGACAGCAGCTAAGCTGGCCATTGCAATTGTCCAGGTGAGATGTAATAAAGGCCTCAACGTGGTTGGCAGCAAGAGAAAATGGAAAGAAGGAGGAATAGGCACAAAAAACATTTAGAGGTAGAATGGACAAACCTTGCAGACCAATTGGGGGATAGTAAGGAAGGAGTCCAGCAGGGAAGGAGAGCTTATAAGGGATATCTTTAAGAACCAGCAAGAATATTGACTCTTGAGTTGGAGGATCTTCCTTGAATCCTGACTTGGACACTTAGTACCTCAATGACATTGAGAAAGTTATTTGATTTCCCTGAGTCTCAGTTTACTTATCTGTAAAAGGAGAGGATTGGACTAGATGGCCTGGGAGACCCTTTCTAGCTACAAATCTCTAGTCTGATATAATCAGAGACAAGTAGTGTAGGAGCATGAGGCCAATCACGTGTTCCAGAGGGGAGCATGGCCACTGTTTAACAGAGTACATTAACCCCTCGCAATCATTAAGGATACTAAAGATGAAGGCCACGTCCAGTAGAAATGTAGCCGGAATTGTAAGGTGGTCATAGATAGTGTTGAAGGTATAGCCGAAGACATCTCTGGTTTTTAATTTGTATTCATGCCTGAGTAGAGATTAGATTGCTACTTGTATTTGGAGAACTTGGGGTGAGTCAAGGGCTAGATGCAGATTTCCAAGAGGATGCCTTTCTCATGGCATGCTACAGAACATGCTACATGCCCTGGAAGGGATGAGACAAGCTCGGTTTTTCCAAATGAAGGCTTGCGGTCCAATCACCATCTCAGCTCAGAGCTGTACATGACAGCCATCTAGCCCAGTCTGGGAAAAGGGAAAGTGGAGGGACCTTGTGTCTTTCAGAGGCTTCAGGACAATGAGAAGGACTTTATTCCTTTGTTTACTTTCCTTAAAGGGTTGCCCAGTAGTGGCTGTTTAGTAGTTTTCAGTCACGTCTGACTCCTCATGACCTATTCTGTGGTTTTCTTGGCCAAGATACTAGAGAGGTTTGCCATTTCCTTCTCCAGCTCATTTTATAGATGAGGGAAACAGAGGCAAATAGAGTTAAGTGACTTACCCAGGGTCACACAGCTAGGAAGTTTCTGACATTGGATTTGAACTCATATCTTCCTGCTGCCAGGCCAGGCATTACACCCACTGACCTCTAGTCGTAGTCGTACCTTGGATTTGATAGCTTATGGGACACACCCCTGCCTAGTTCCAGAGACTCAAAAAGGTGATATTTTTTTAAAGATCATCATTCTCATGGTATGTGATCTTCAGAATTACTCTCTGATTTATTTATGTGACTACTTTTCTTCGACCTCCTCTCCCCAGTCTAATAGCATCCCCTTTTCCTCAGCAAATATTGCCCCACAACAGAGCCCAAATTTTGTCTCATTTTGTTTTCTTTTCTTTATTCTTTTTTTTCCTCCTGGAGTAATTCTTGACTTTCCCTCTCCCATCCATCTTATACTTCTTACACTACAAACCTCCCTCTTCTCCCCGCGTTTTGCCATGTAAATCTCTCCCTGCCTACTGCCTTACATAATAACTGGCATTTTATGTCACATTTCAAAGCTTGAAAAGCCCTGTGCTAGTACAAGCCAGCAAGTCTTGAGCGAGCACCCAGTGAACCAGGGCTAGGTTCTGGGGATGCCAAGATAAAAGTATCCCCCATTACAAAACAGGCGCTGCCCTCAAGGCACTTACATTCTTCCAGGAACTGAAATCTATGTTGTATGTGCACTCAAGCACATGTGTGTATGTGTATAAATAAATACTAGAGGGGTAGAAGTGAGAAAATTTCTTCCCAGTTAGAAACTCTGGGTATGTAAATTTCTTTGACAAATGTAGATCAGCAAGGAGTAATCTTAGAGAATTACCCATAGTCACCCAGCTTCTAAATGAGATAAAGACTTGAAGACTGATCTTTCCATCTCCAAGTCATCACACCACCCAGCCTTGCGTGCTTGACATAGATTATCACAGCCTTGGAACAGTCCCATCTGGTAAATGTTGCCAGTATTATTATCCCTCTTTTTCAAATGAGGGTGCTGAAGAAGCTCAGAATGTATGTGTGACTGGCCTATGAATGATCGATGACAACTTAGCACTGGAAAACGTATTTGAACCCAGATCTTCCTCATTCTCAGCCCAGTATTCTTTCTGTTACACTGAGCTGTCTCTTAGTGGTGATGTATATGGGACCTGAAGGTAGATCTTCTTTCTTCATCTACCTTCTTGAACTGCCTCCGCCTTCAATTTCTACAAAGTGACAGAAACGTTAGAATCGTGGGCAAGAGGGAAAAGTAGAAATGACCTGAAGACTCCTCAGTCCTTTGAGTTTTTTATTCATTTAATAAGCCCCATATTGCAATTCCCAGAGATGATACATTTCATTTCCATTACTGCCTACCCTAGGACCCCAATCTGGGATTGTCCTAGGGCCCATCTCTCTAGTCCCTCTTCCCTCCTGCCCTCCACTTCTCACTAACTAGAATGGAGATGGCAGCACTTCATCTTACTTAATGAAATCCAGGTTGACTCAGAGGGAAGCAGGAAAGTGGTATGAAAATCCTTCCAACTACGCAGTGAAGTTTCCCTTCCACAAAAGGTGATCATCACAATTAATTCCCTGATGATGGAAGTAGGTAGGGAGCAAGCAGATAGTGGCATGTGTTTCCTGCAAGAAAGACCATGTCTCCCAACAGTCTCTGCTTTGGGAGCGTGTCTGCTTGTCTGTAAGTTGTTATCCAGTGACAAAAGGAGGACAGTTCATTTCTTGAACTCTAGGATGGCTACTGAGCCCGGGGGATCTCTGAAGCTCTTTCCAGGACCGGGGAATAAACTAAACAACTCTACCGAGTTTCTGAGAACTAAAAAGGAAGTTAGGAAACATAGCCTGCATCACGTTCATGGGCATGTTGTAGCTCACAGCCAGATCATGGGCCTGGAGGATTCTGGGTATCCTGAATACATCTGCATAGAATGGAGCTGCTTTTAGCTTGGCAGCAGTGTGTGTTTGCTCACTCACAGTATCCTGATTGCCTTCAATGGGAAACAGAAGGGAAGGACAGGGGAGTTCTTCCTGGATTCCTCACCCTTCTTTACAATAACTGTCAGAGTATCTAACAGTGGCCAGCACATCTTTTCATCAACTTTCTATTTGAAGAATTCCTCTGGCTACTGCTGAGAAGAGAGAAAGGGGGCATGCAGGCTTTCTCCTTGGATCTTTCCAAGAACACTTTGTGCCAGAGGGTTTGGGCAGAGAAGTTTGCCACCTGCAAGCAAGCCAGCAGATGAACAGTGATTATAGGTATGAACCTGAAAAATCAATGTTTCAAGTGGCAAGTTAGCCTAAAACTTAGAGCAGAGAATGATAAAGTTATTTAGGAAGGAGCTCAGAAATCATCCATTCCCATCCTACAAATATTTATTAAGTGCCTACTATGTTCATTCTCTAAGGCAGTGGTTCTCAACCTTCCTGATGCCGCGACCCTTTAATATAGTTCCTCATGCTGTGGTGACCCTCAACCCATAAAATTATTTTCTTTGCTACTTCATAACTGTCATTTTGCTACTGTTATGAATCGTAATGTAAATATCTGATATGCAGGATGTATTTTCATTGTTATAAATTGAACAGAACCCACAGGTTGAGAACCGCTGCTCTAAGGGAAGACAATGTGTAGATGAAAAGGCTGGACTTGTGGTCATAAAACCTGAAATCAAGTCCTGCTTGTCATAGTTTCCTCATCTGTAAAATAATAATAATAATAATAATAATAATAATAATAATAATAATAGTGCTACATATTTCCCAAGGTTACCAATAAGGAGGAGATGAAATGATGACTGGGAAGGGTTTTACAATTGTGAGTCTCTATAAAAACTCATATGCTTGTCATCACTGAAGGTAGAGTAGCAAACCACTTCATAAAAAGTTCAATCCCTTGGCCCAAGTGAACTGACATTTCAAGGTACTGAAAGAATTAGTATATGTGATTCTGGAATTACCATCTGTAATCCAATGTAACCCAAAAGAATTTATGATGCACCTCCCCTGGACCAAGCCATGAGCCAGTTGTTGGCAACACCAGTACTGAAGAGAAACATGATCCCTGTCTCAAGGGGTTTACTTTTGAATGTACTTTTTCAGAACTAATGAAAAGTAGGTAAAGTTTCAGAGTACTGAAGAGAAGCCAATATCTTGATTTTCAGAAAGGAGAGAAGGGCAAATTACACAGACTTTGAGCTTGGCGTTGACCCCCAGCAAAGTTTTAGGAGCTTTCATTAAGCTGATGGTTCGGGATTCAGTACTAGCCTTGGAGGAGGACATTCATGCCCAGATGTCTCTTGATACTGCTATAAGAGAGAGAATTTGAAGTTGAATGGACCATCCATCTGGCCTAGTGTGGCATTTTGTGACATATTTAACAATGGGCATCATGAGGCTGAATTTCTTAGCTGTATACTACATTCTGTACTACTGTCCAGTGTGTTCAGTGGGCACTTGGAACTCAAATAGTGTTGCTTTATGTATTTTCAAACAATATCATTTAATGGTTAAAAGTGTTTGTAGCTAAATCTAACTTTCCTAACTATTGTATGATTGCCTGCCAAATAAAATGAGAACTTCATTTAAGGGAATTATGAAGCCATGCCACTATCACATCAGTACAGACACCAAAGTGCCAAAAATCTGACCAGAAAATCATCTCCCATAGTGGCTGTATCTGAGAGCTAGGCTGGGGAGCAGAACAGGGAGATGAAGCCAACAGGCCTTGCAGGACTGCAGGTGGTTGTGGTGTGTTGGCGCAATCCAGAGGACTCTGCATGATGCTGCCTGAAGGCCGTGCAGAGAGGCAGGTGGCATGTGGGCTTAGCCCAGCAAGGAGCCAAGTGGGATATTGTTCTGGAAAAAAATACACAACACTGAAGCATAATAATAACAATTGCCTCTTGGTAGCAGATCTACCCAGGAAGGACAGGAGAATCACCTTGCTTTAAATTAGCTTCCTTTTTATAAACTGATCAGCCGGTTGCTTAACCAAACTTCCATCTTGTCCTCAACTTCCAAATTCGTCTTTGGAGCCAACTCAGAGACCCAGAGATTTTCTTTTCAAACACACTCTCTGCTTCTTACAAAGATTCCCGTTGTCAAAAATCTCAAATGTCAGTTTCCCAAATTAGTTTGAACTTAATACAAAAACCCAATGCCTCTCCATGATCTCAAGAAGGCTGAAATGACTTCAGTTTTTCACTTCCCCAAAGGGGCATAGATTCAGTGAGTGCCAACATTCCATTGACTATAAAAGTCTCCTGGTTTTATCAGTATGGACTTCACACAGATGGCCCCACAGCTACCAAGTCTGGAAACTGGGGGGAAAAAAAGCACTTTCTTCAACTATGTCACCCAGAACAGGATATAGATTTCAAAGCATGTGGCTGTCCAAATGCTAAGCGGTGATATGTCCTCCAATCCCACAGCTGGGTGGGCTAACAGAATCAAGCATTGTCCTTTACGCTCTAACACTGCAGCTGAAATCCATCCTTTTTTTTTTTTTTCCTTTGCTTGGTCCCAAGAGAACTGTTTTCTCCATATAATTATATACAATTGGGCACAGTCAATAGTTTCTTTCAAGAGAGACCCAAAGCTGATCTTCTTTGGCTCTTCAATGACTCCTGAACCATGAAGGAGATGGTCATGCCAGGTCAGAGTTTCTTTTACAAACAAAACTTGTGAAGGGACTGACATGGGAGCTGACAGCCTCAGAGTTGACTTGTGGATGAAGGGCCTTCATCCATGAGCGAAAGGCTGCATGCCTTGCATGCTGAGTACCCACGCAAGATCTCTTATGTGAATCCAATGTGGAGGGGGAAGAAAAGGGCCCTCTTGTTTTTCCCAGCATCTCTTCCCTGCCTTTAATAGTCAGCATAAGCCCTCTAGACATTCGATTCTGTTCTTTTCAGGGATCTAGTAAGGAAAAGATTGAGAATTGAAATAAAATCAGACAGAAAGATGCAAAAGCATTCACAAAGCTCCATTACTCAACTAGGTTGAATGTTTATACAATCCACTGTAGACTAAAGTCATTTAGCCTGCTAAAGTGATGTTCCACCATAAAGATATCTTTGGGGTACCCCCTTCTCCCTGGTGATAAATATTATTATTTGTCAAGCCACCTAGACAGTATAGCAAGAAGCCCTCAAGTTTTTCATACAATTGAAATGTAATTTATTCTTTGTATTGTGATAAAAGATCAGCATACATACTGAAGAAAAAAAAATTTCCCTCCACCTCTCGTTACACCACCCTTCCTTCTTGTAAAAGAAAGCTTTTGAGTGAGACAAGATTCAAGTCTAAAATACAGACCTAGAATAAAAATCCTTTTAGCGATGCATTTATGTATCACAGCTAAGAAATCAGGAAATAGACAAGTGTTTCTTAAGCACCTGCTGTTTACCAAGTGCTGGTACTAAGGTCCGGTTATAGAAACACAAAAATGACATGAGTCACATCCACATGGAGCTTGAGTCTTAATGAGGGAAACTGTATGTGTGCATGCATGCATGTGGTATACGTGTATAGAAAATAGAAAATACAAGAATCTAAAGGGCTTTGCAAGAAAGTATCCATGAGTATGTACATATTATATATATATATATATATATATATATATATATGTGTGTGTGTGTGTGTGTGTGTGTGTGTATATGTATGTGTGTATATGTGTATATATTTATATGCATAGATATGTATGTGTGTATATATGTATATATGTGTGTA
>JAQQSV010013752.1:0-12449 GCA_028646515.1 Pseudochirops corinnae | reverse complement strand
CAGTCTCTCACTATGCCCGCCCATGCTCTACCCTACTGCCAAGTGAAAATCTAACAATGCCCACGTTCAATCAACTACAGGGGGTTCTGATTGCCTCAAAGATATAATAAAAATTGTTCTTCTTAGCTTTTAAAACCCTACCTAACCTGTAAAAACCAATCATCTTTCCAGCATCATTGGACATTATTCCACCTACACACTTTGCATCCAAGACAAACTGGCTTTTTTTGGGTTGATCTCATGTCATTTATTGACCCATACTAATACCCTTTTAAATAAGTCTCCAGCCTGCAACCACACCCACCCACGCCCCAATCCCCCAGCTCAATCATCTCTAACTGCCTTACATACCCCTTGACTAGCTTTGCCAGATCTGAAGGGGATGGTTGTATCCTCAGCTTCTGCCGCCAGCACTTGGAGCTGCAGGAATTGCTGGGGCCTAGGACTCATCTTCTTTTCTTGGAGTACGCAGTCATCTTCTTGAGGGTGAGGAAGAAAGGAATGCGCGTGGCTTCCACAAACAGGATCTTTTCATAGGTCTTCTCAAGGCTGCCAGCAATCTCATCCCTTATCGTGTCCCGCAAAATGTCAATGTGGGGCTCTCTGCAGGGTTGTTTCCGTTGGCCAGGAACACCTTGCTGTAGCTTCCTTCCATCAGGTATGCTCTAAGGATACAGAATGTTGCAGATGTTAGTCTGGCTGTCCTTAGCTAGAAGCCGCTCCCGCGTGGTGTGGAGCTCGGCCACGCGGTTCTGGGACAGACAGTAGGATGAGCAGACTGAGGCCCAGAAGCTGGTGCGTGTAGGCCGACTGCGGAGCTGCTCTTTGTAGTCAAAACAAAGCATGTAAACTGGGCCATATATCACTCTTTCCGCAAGATACTCCATTGGGCACCAGTGACCAAGACGTCACTGGCCGGGAGGAGCTGCTGTCTTGTCAGTTGAGCTCCAGCAATAACCATCTGAAGCGACCCAGCTCCTCGCTGCACTTGCTCAGGGTGGGGCTCTTCCGGTTTCACCCGCCCCAGAGCTGCTGCTGGAGCTCCAGCAGCTGCCTGCAGCATCGCCTGAGGCCCGCGGGGGGAAACCGAGCAGTGCGCAGCCCGCTGGGCTCACTCTGCCTACGAGACACCCGGCCTGGCGGAGGGACCCGCTCAGCCTCCCTGCCCAAACTGGCTCTCTTTTTTGCACGCAACCCTTTCTGTCTCCCTGATGAGCATTTCCATTGGCCATTTCATAGGTCTGGATTGATCGTCCTTTCACAATCCCTTTCAGCTTTAGGATTCAATATTTATATAGTTGCAGAAATCAACTTGCTGGTGAACAATGGATTTGGAAATGGAAGTCGTGGGTTCATACTGCAACTTCACACACTTATTAGCTGTGTAAACTTGGCCAAGTTGGGATAATATTTTTGCAGCTACCTGCCATTCCGAGTTGTAATGAGAATTCTTTGCAAACCTTAAAGCATCAAAGAAAAATTACTAAAAATTTTATTACAAATTTCCATGCCCAAAGCCAACATCTTTGATTTCAATGCAAATGTGTTGGGGGAAGGGGGTTTCAGACAGACAAAATTGGAATTATTACCAAATGCCAAGCTTGGAATCTTAGAAAGATTACATTTCAGACGTGAAACATCATTGTTCCCCGTCCTGAGGACAAAAGCGCATCTCTTTCAATCACTATTTGAGTTTTGTGCTTTTTCTGGTGACAGGAAAAGGAGTGTAGACTACATTCCAGTTGCCTTATCCTGTTGTATTTCAGCACCAAATAACTCCCAGCCTTTTATTAACTGTTCTACTGAGTCCTATTTATCAGACAGGCAGGTGTATTACCTGATAATACAATAAGCTCTGCTGGATGTATGAGTTGTTTTATTTCTTTTATACCCATAATCAGTTCCCAGAGCATAATAAAACAAAAGGTTTATTTCTCCCGCCCCACTTTTTCTCTAGCAGCACAGCTGTAAATTATCAGCCTTCAGAAATAACCATTGCCATTTAATAAGAAATATAAAATACGTACTAATCTAACAAGGGACACACTAGATAAAAATAAACAAAGTATTTATTAAATTTGGTGACAGGATGAAGGATGAGCACAAGCATGTGTGTTGTATTAAAGTTAGAGGTGGGTATCACCCAGGAGAACAGCTAAAGAAAGACCTAATTTAGATGCCATAAAGTGGATATTACACATCATTTTTCTTAAATGCAGTTGAAAGCATCTTATCTCACCTTCTCCTGAGCTTTGCAATTCTCCAAATTGTCAAAGCCAAGAAAAAAAGCACCTAATCATTTGGAACAAGAGGCATAAAGTACAAGAGCATGAACCCCTTCTCTGTCATGAGACTAGAGCCCAGGTATGACTTTGGAGAAGACATATTTGGTTTCTTTTATTTGATGCTTTCTTTGACCCCTTCTCTTCTTAAGGCACCCATTTTTTCTTCTCCCTACACCAGGGCCTCGATGTTGTTCTGTGCTCTGTCATTCAGGAGAGGCAATAACCATTTGGAAACCATAACCAGCCAAAACAGAATTTCAAAGAACCATGAATGACCATGTCTTCTATCCAGTACCTTTAAAAGAATTTCCTCTATAAATAGGTCTTCTTAATGTGTGGGTACAAATATAGTTTTGATTATTGTTTTTTAATATAACTGATTTCCTTTGAAGTCCTTTGTATTTTACATACTTAAACATTATTCTGAGAAGTAGGGCAAAGTCCTCACCAAACTAGCAAAAGGATCCATGACACACGCAAAATCAAGAATTCCTGCTTCTACATTGTCTGCAGACAGCGATTAACCAGACTTCAGTCAAATAACACTAATGACAAAGAACCAACTACTTCCCAAGATATCGCATTCCACTTTCTGTTGGGTAATGTTACTTTGCTGAAAAATAAAATCTGCCATGCTACAATGTCCAACCTTTTCTCCTAGCTCTGCCCTCTGGGACTCAGCAAAATCATTTCCACAACAAACAGTATTTATTTATTGATTATCAACCATTGTCAAAATATTCTGCCAAACACCACAGAAATACAGAGAACTATAAGTTACAGTACCTGAGGAGATTGCAATGCCAAACACCACAGAAATACAAAGAACTCTAAGTTACGGTACCTGAGGAGACTGTAATTTAATGCGGAGAGAAAACCCACAGAAAAAACTATTAATTAACAATAAATATGTTAATATCAGTCCAAGACTAAAAGAGATGTCAAGGCAGTGATTGAAATAAACAATAAGTACTTTCAGAAATGGAAGACATCACAGTTCACTGAGATTTTTAGGGAGAACTTTATAGAGTCAGTAGAACTTAATCTAGGCTTTTATATGCCTGTAAGCCTAGTCCTTGAATACAAGACTATAAGAGTTGAGTTCAATTACAAAAGAAAGTTGAAGATGATAAGTGATTGAGGTCAGACTAGAGACAGAATTGTGGAGGACTTTGAATGATGCACTAAGGTCTGTGGACTTTTCCCTGTACAGAAAAGCTATTTAACTTATGTGGGAGTAACACAATGGAAAAAAGTGCTTTTAGGAAGATAAATCAGGCAACTGAGTACAGGCTAGATTTAATGTGAAAGTGAGTAGGTGCTTGTCTACCTTGAAGGCTTTTCAAGATTTTTCCTTTTTGTGATTTGGGAAAATGAAGACTGTTTCTATCAGTCACAGCTAGGTAGGATCCACTAAAATTATATTTTACTGTAAGGCCAACTTTCTTTAGAGTGATTTGAGAGATGCTACTGATAGACTTTCAAAAAAAAAAACCCTTCCCCACTAACCTGGAAGGCAGTTTCAATAATGAAGTATCCTTTTCTTGGGGTAATATTTTATGTTTCTAGTAGCCTTGTGGCAAAATGCAAAGATCCATAGGAGGGTTACCTAATGAACCATTAGCAATCAGCCAGTAGGTCTGGCACTATATGATGAATTATTTGACCATGGTAACTCATTAAGCAAAGGAAAATACAAAATGATTCTCAGTCCTACATATCTCCATTCCATTTTAATAGTAGCAAAGTGGCATGTATATGAGCAAATGGTACTAAGAATAGTATCTTTAGACTGCCAAGGACCCTTAACTTAATTCTTGGTACTCTAAACATGAGATCCTTGTCCACTAATCAAAATAGCTACTGATGGAATAATATCCATTTTGACATTCTTCCTATTAATGAAACCAGAAGATATGAGGAAATTGAAGCCCAATGGAAATATAGCTCCTTCAGTCTATCAGTAAACATTTATTAAGCACTTGCAATGGCCCAGGCATGGGAGTATAAAGACCAAAAATATCCCTGCCCTTAAGAAACTTATATCTGTGCAGAAAATAATTTGTAAATAATAAGGGACATACAAAATATATACAGAGCAGATGGAAGGTAAGCTGAAAGGGGAAAGCATTAGCAGCTAGAAAGATCAGGAAAAGCCCCTTTTGGAAGGTAGAATGAACTGAGTCTTGAAGGAAATTGGAAAGTGAAGAGGTAGACTTGAAAGTTCAGAGAACTCTTAAGCATGGGTGACAGCCAATGCAAAGTTATGGAGGTAATATATGAAGTGTCATAATTAAGGAATATCAAGTAAGCCAGTATGGCTGGATCATATAGTGCGTGGAAAGAAGTAAAGTATTAAGAAAATTGGAAAGGTAGAAAGGGAATAGGTCATGAAGAACTTTTAATGTCAAACAGATAAGTTTATATTTGATCCTGGGGATTGTTGGGAACCATTTGATCTTATCAAGGAGGCAAGTGACATAGTGAAAAATGTATTTTAGGGAAATCATTTTGGCAGCTAAATAGGGGATTAATTGGAGTAGAAGAAAGACTCCTTCCTTATCTCAAATAAAGAGACTAGTAAGAAGACTACTGAAATTATGCAGTGAAAAGATCAGTAGCTAAACTAGGGTGGTGATTCTGTGAGAGTAGTGGGACAGGGATGCATACAAGAGATGTTATGAAGGCAGAAATTGCAAGATTTGACAAGTTTAGACATACAAGGAGAATCCAGAGACAATTCAAATTCTAGAGTTCCCAGGTTAAGAAGAAAATATTGCAAGCAGCCAGAAATCAATAATTCAAGTATTGCAGAAACACAATCAGGATAACACAAGGTTTAGCAGCTTCCAGATTAAGGGATGGGAGAGCTTGGAATGTGATATTCTGGATGTCAAAAGAGATAGAATTAAAGCCAAAAATCACCTACCCAGCAAAACTGAGTATAATACTTCCAGGGAAAAACAAATATTCAATGAAATAGAGGACTTTAAAGCACTCTTGACCAAAAGAATGAATAGAAATAGATGAAAGAACAGAATAGAAAATCTGACTTTCAAATACAAGACTCAAGAGAACCATGAAAAGGTAAACCTGGAAGAGAAATCATAAGGGACTTATTAAAGTTGAACTGTTTACATTTCTACATGGATAGATGATATGTGTAACTCATGAGACCTTTCTCAGTATTAGGGTAGTTGGAGGGAATACATACATATACACACACACGCACACACACATAATATATATATAATAGAGATAGAGATATATAGACAGAGGGCACAAGGTGAGTTGAATACAAAGGGATGATATCTAAAAAATAAAATTAAGGGGTAAGAGAGGAATGTACTGAGAGAAGGAGAAAGAGAGAGATAGAATGGAATAAATTATCTCACACAAAAGAAGCAATAAAAAGCTTTTACAGTGAGGGGAAGAGGGGGGAGGTGAGAGGGAATGAGTGAACCTCACTCCCATCAGATTTGGCTGAAGGAGGGAATAACATACACAATTGAGTGTGGAGATCTATCTTACCCTACAGGAAAGTGGGGGGAAAGGGGGAGATAATCAGAAGCAAACACTTTTGAGGTGGGCCAGGGTCAAAGAAGAGAATAGAAAAAATGGGGGGCAGGATAGGATGGAGGGAAATATAGTCTTTCACAACATGACTATGAAGGAAGTGTTTTGCAGGACTACACACGTATAACCTACATCAAATTGCTTGCCTTCTCAATGAGGGTGGGTAGGGAGGAAGGAAGGGAGAGAACATAGAGCTCAAAGTTTTAAAAATGAATGTTACAAATTGTTTTTAGATGCAATTTGGAAATAAGATACACAGAGTATAGAAATCTATCTTGCCCTACAGGAAAATAGAAGGGAAGGGAATAAGAGAAGGAGGGGCTAGTGAGAGAAAGGAGGGCAGATTGGGGGAAAGGGTAATCAAGATGCATGCCGTATTGGGGTGAAGAAGGGAGAGATGGGGAGAAAATGTGGGACACAAAATCTTGTGTAACATTGAAAACTGAAACTAAATTTATTTTTAAAAAATTTTTAAAGACTTACAAAAAGATAGTCAGGAGATTCTGGACATGGTGAGTATTGAAAAAAGGATCCCCAAATTAAAGTGATTCTTAATAGACAGGAAATAACTGGTGATTAATGTGTAGGTAAATTTCCAAATAAGCTAATTGTATACAGTCAGATGACCAATTTATTAAATAAAAGATAAAAATTAATACTAAATTCAAGTGGATTTTTTAAAAAGGAGAAAATATGCCTTGTAATTAAAATATCTCCAGCATGGTTTAGTACAGTCTAATGAATGAATATAAGAATGAATGGATAAAAAAATTAAAATGTATTTATTAAGTGCCTACTATATGTCAAACATTGTACTAAGTATTGGTTATACAAAGTGAAAAAGCAAAACAATCTCTGCTCTCAGGGGTCTCATGTCCTAATCCAGGGAGACAAAGCATATAAGAAAGTTCATTGGCAGGGGAGCTAGAAATGCCCAAGTGCTAAGATTTGGAAATGCAGAGTGGTTGAAAGGGCCCGCAAGTTCTTAGCATGTATCAACATGAAAGAGAGCCATGCCCAAGTCTCTGGAGGTCACAGATGCAGGGCAGATGGTAAAGTCTAGTGTCCCTTCATGTCAAAAGAAACATTCAGTTGGTGACATCTAGGTCATCCAAGTGATTTGTAACTATATCACTCTTCCCATCGGGTCATACCATTAGGTGTCCCCAGGAGGGGGTCAAAGGAGGGATCATATGTGTCAACATACATATATGCACTTCTTTGTTCTATACATCTTTTAATGATATGGATATTACAGATAACCACAGCCTTAAATTTATCATATAGCCTTGAAATGGTTGGTGGCTTTTCTACTTCAGCAACATTTTCTATTTTTGAATAATGTCTATAAACCCATTTACATTTTGCAACTGTCAAATGTAATTCCTGCTTCCTAAATCTTAATTTTGGGGCCCACCTTGCAACTAGGAGTTCAAAGCTGGAACAGGTTGCTTTAGGTTGATGTGATATGAAAGATAATATGGAGCAGTGGATGTTATGCTTGACTTGGAGTCAAGAAGACCTACCAAATACTACCTCAGACAATTATTAGTGTAAGTAAATTGCTTAAATAGTCCATTTAACTTTTCTTATCTGTAAAAGGAGGGGCCTAGACTCAATCTCCAAATTTTCTTCCAGATCCAAATTTATGATCTTATAATGTGACTAAATGTCATCAACACAGTAAATTTGTTGCTTTTTGGTAGATCTATAGTTATACCTTCCACTGATGTAGACTGCAACCAATGCTTGCCATGCACCCTCCATTGAAGATCCTCCCAATGCCTTGGAAGGACTTCCTTCAAACATTTTAGGACCTTAGGAAAACGAGTATCATGATTGAGCTATAAATCTGTTGTCTCTCACTCATTGCATAATTGACCCAACTCCTTTTCTGTTCTGTATTGTGACCTCTATCTTATTACAATTGTCTTCTTCAAAGATCTGTGAAATTGACCACATAGGTACTCCTTCCATTAATGGTTTTTAGGAATTATTATAGTCAAAAAAATTATGACAAATAGGTTGGTGCTTAGACAACTGACATAAAGGTTCATCACCAGAACTACATATAATGGCATAAATGAAACACAGTTCTATATTTGTTACTTATCAGCATTCCTCCTCTATATATATGCACATAGGAAGTACTTAATGTTTGTTGTACTAAATTGAAATACCTTGCAGGAAAAAAAAAACTAGTTTATGAACAGGTTCATCCTTTTTATACAACCAGTAGTTTTTTTAAGATAAATGCTGGAAAACATAGAATTGCATTTGGCTATAAAGGGAAAAGGGCCTGGGTTACTGCAAGAATATTTCATTAACTTTCCCCAATAGACACCTCAATGAGTAGAAATGCCATTTGAACCTAAAAATATAAACATAAAGAATAGTCTCTTCAGGGTAAATTCCTGGCCCTTAAAAACTGCTCACAAACTAATCAGTTCAAGTTCATTTCCACACCAAATAAATAAAGCAATGAATCTATTGCTGTTCTCAATCACTGAGGTCCTTAAATTGAAAAAGAATTTCCAAAAAGCAAAAAGAATAAGTGTACTGTTCTAATACTTTTCCCTACCACTGCTTTCTTAAGTGAAGATTCTGATCTCACCAGACTGATCTATTGCCATATCTAGAACATTCCTATTTTTTTTCCAGTTTCCATGCTTTTGTTCAAGTGTATTGCAGTGGAAAGGTCACTGAACTTGGAGTGTGGAATTTAAAATAATGGGATTTTTATGTGAATTCTGTTTCTCCAATTTGTTACCTTTCCGACCTTGGAAAATATCACTTAACCTGTTTGGGCCTCAATCTTTTTATATGTAAAGTGAGAGGATTGCACTAAATTACTCCCAAGGTGCCTTCCAGGTCTAAATCTATGATCTTCTGTCATTCTTGCCTGGACCATCTTCCATTTGCCTCTTGTACTTGTCAAAATCATCCCCATCCTTCAAGAACTTCCTTATGGTCTTACTCTTTATAACAGTAATGGGAATTTGAAGCCCTTCCCTGCTTCAAAGATTTTGCCTGCCCCCTAATAGATTGAATGTGATCACATGGAGCCTGTGGTAGGAGGAGTTAGCTGAAGGGTGGAACAGAGCCCACAGGAAGCTGGGAGTCAGAGCAGTTAGAACTGGAGAGAGAGGACGATTAGGCAAGGAGACAAATAGGCCTGTGAATGTTGGTTTGTGGGAAGGCTAAAGGATAGTGTGCCTCTCTGTTGCATTGTGGTGTATTAACTTCTATATTGCTATGATAGATTCGGTTTCCTGGTGCTGGGATTTGATTTTCTGGTGTCTAAATATGTTTTGCTTCTTTCTTCTCTATGGAGAGTCTGTTATATTTTGTGATTCATATTTACAGTCATCATTGGCACTATAAATATTGCATTGGTGCTACATTCTTCCCCCTGGTATGTTTCCTCATCACATCTAGCTAGGAGTTATCTTTCTTTTCTTTGAATTCCGATAAGTACTTATTGTCCAGTTCTTAACACAGCCTAGTACATAGTAGTTGCTTAATAAATGTTTCTTGATTGATTGATTGGTCTGATCAGCCAGTCAGACACATTGAAACTTAACATTATCATAGTGATGTTATTTTGGTCCTTTTGGAGGACAAAAGACAACTACCAACCAATCATTACCATTCTTAGCAGCTAGGTGGCACAGTGAATAGCATGAAGAATTCAGTTCAAATCTACTCAGACTGGGGCAGCTAGGTGGCACCATGAATAGATCACCAGCCCTGGAGTCAGAAGGACCTGAGCTCAAATTTGGCTTCAGACACTTAACACAAAAACTAGCCGTGTGACCTTGGGCAAGTCACTTAATCCCAATTGCGCTCTAAAAAGCAAAAAAAAAAAAAATAGAACTACAAATCTACTCAGACATTTACATAGCTGTATGATCCTCAGCAAATCACTTAAATTTTGTTTGCCTCAGTTCCCTTAACTGTAGAATTGTTATGACAATAGCACCTACTTCCCACTATTGTTGTGAGTAACAAATAAGATAAATGTCAAGCACTTAGCATAATGCCTGGCATTTTGTTTTGTTGTTCAGTAACATCTGTTTCTACCAGACCCCATGGACTTTTTTCATGGAGTTTACTTGGTGAAGATACTAGAGTTGTCTATCATTTCCTTCTTCAGTGTGTCCCTATTTTAGATGAGGAACTAAAGCAAATAGGGTTTAAATGACCTCAAAGCTAGTAAATGTCTGAGGCTGAATTAGAATTCAGGTCTTCCTGACTCCAGGGCAGTGCTCTATATACTGTGCCACCTAGCTGTCCCTGGTGATGCCTTTGGATGGTTCTCTTTCTTCATGGCAGGCAGCAAAGAATAATTAATAATTCATCTAACACCTACTACATGGAAAGCATTGTGCTTTTTAAAAAAATTACATCATTTGATCACAAAGAATTAGATGTGACTGAACAACAAAAATCTCATTTGATTATGAGAGCTGGGGGAGGGAGGAGAGAGAGTTGCCTCATCTGGATCACTTAAATAGCAATGGACAGACTGAGGGGCCTAAAGTCAAGAAGACTTGAGTTCAATTCTGGCTTTAGACACTTGCTAACTGTATGACCCTGAACAAGTTGCTTAACCCTTTTTGCCTTAGTTTCCTTGTCTGTAAAATGAGCTAGAAAAGAAAATGGCAAAACACGCCAGAATCTCAGGAAGAATCAAACATGGCTGAAGAACAATTCAACAAAAATCAACAATGCCATCTGAGGCATCATGTGATAAACGATATATCATATACTTAACCCAGTGCCCATCCCATACCTGTCAGGTTTGGTTTTGTTTTGTTTTTGTTCTATCTATCTACTTGAACTCAGATCATTATGACTCCAGGCCCAGTCCTCTACCCACTATCTGGCACTTAGTCATTATTCAATAAGTGTTTGTTTCCTTTCCTCTTAGAACACTTATAATAGACTGCCTTATAATGTTAGTTCCTTCCATGTACATTTTAGTTCCCTCTTGTGATACATGATTCTCAAGAACAAGAACCGTGTTATCTATTTTTTATATTCCCCCTAAAGTGTCTAGTATAGGGCTCTGCAATATAAGTTAACAGACATGTTGACTGACTAACCTTGAGCAGCCAGAAGGTAAAATCACTATAAGCTCAAGAATATATCTCAGGTAATAGATTTTTCTGTTGGAAAGCATATGTCTATGGATAGAACTGAGACTATATTTTTAACTGCTGTGGTATGAAGAATATGAGTAAGCAAAAAGGTTTCCAGACCCTGCTTCTACTATTGTCAAAAAAAGGCAATGATGATTTTATGAAAAATGAAGAAAATTCTCCCGTCCTCAGCAAAGGAAATGCTTTGTTGGCACACCCTTCAAGAAAGAGAGGCAAAGTAGCATGGAAAGAGTGTTAGAGTAAGAGGACTTGGGTTCAAATCCTAATTCTACACCTTACTACCTAAGTAATCTTGGCCATGATCTGTGTCTTCTTTAGTCTTTAATTTCCTTATTTTTCTAAAATGAAAGAATTTGACTCTGTGACCTGTAAGGACCCTTTCAAATCTATTTGCTATGAGTTTAGCAAGTTAATTCACCTTTTTGTCATGTATGACCCCAACTTTGTTGTTGTTCAGTTCTTCAGTCATGTCTGACTCTTTGTGATCCCATGGACTGTAGCATTCCAGGCCCTTCTGTCTTCCATTGTCTCTCAAAGTCATTACTTGTTAATTGCCCCATAGTCCCCAGTTATTTATTTTTTCTCAGTTATGTATGGTCTTTAAAATTCTGAAAACATTCATATGTAAATGAGCAATATGTTGAAGCCAGCCATCTTTACTTTCATCAGTGCTCTTGAAGCTACTTCCAAACGGGTTCTCAAGGTATATTTAACTGAGTAACTGTTTGGTCTCAGTTCCTCAGAATTGCCTCAAACTGTTTTTTTAAAACACTAATATACTTTCTCTGTTCTTTTCAGGATATAACACGTCTACATATGAAAAGAATGGTCCTTTCAGGGTATTTTCAGGATATCTTTCAGGGAAAAGATAATGTATTCTGTTTTGGATGTGTTGAATGAATTGAGGTTGCTCCAAGGTATTCTGTATGAAATGTCCAATAGGCAGTTGTGATATGGGGTTGGATTTTGGAATGAGGTCACCAAAAAAGAGAAATTGGAGAGGGAAAAAAAGAAACATCGTCCCAAGACAGAGTCTTGGAGTATTCTTCCATTAGGTGGCATGATGAGAAGGAACAATCAGACAGGCAGGAAACCCAGGGGAGAGTAGAAGCAAAAAATTGAGAGATGAGAGAGTATCTGATTAATACATTTAGAGCCCTTCCATTCTGACTTGGTTTACGTACTCCATGTTCCAGCCAAATTGGCCCTCTTGTTCTTCTTTTACACATGGCATTTTAACATTGCACTAACTGTTTATAAAGTGCATGAAGAAGAGTAACATGAATTGGGTATACCAAAGCAGCCTGGAGCCAGATTGTATAAATCCTTCAATGCCAAACACAAGAATTTACAGTGTAGCCTAGAAGCAAAATAGAATTCTAAAGATTATTGAGCAGGGAAATAACAATTTAAAATACATTAT
>JAQQSV010013751.1:0-12450 GCA_028646515.1 Pseudochirops corinnae | reverse complement strand
GAGAGAGAGAGAGGAGAGAGAGAGAGAGGAGAGAGAGAGAGAGTGAGAGAGAGAGAGAGAGAGAGAGAGAGAGTTTAGTACAGAAATGCATTTCACTCAACAGGAAAGTAGGAGGGAAAGGGGAGAAGACAGTGAGGGAAAATTCAAGAGAGGGATTAGGCCTAAGGAAAACAAATTCTAAGAATGTACAAAAATATTTGGGTCTTTTTGAGGTGGTAAAGGATAGGAATCTGGTGGGGTTCCCATACTCTGGGGAATAGACGAGTAAATTATGGTATATAAATATATTGGAATCCCATTGTACTGAGCTCTTATCAGGATTCCAGAGAACTAATGAGGAAACATGTTACCACCTCCTGATGGAGAGGTAAAGCATTCAGAATGCAGAAGGAAACAAAATTTTTTTTGTACTTGCCCCATGTGGACATTTGTTTGGATTGACCATACCCATTTGCAATATTTTTGCATTATCCATTAGGAATGGGCAGAGGGGATGAAAAAAAGGACAAATCTTGACTGATTGAAACAAGCAAATTACTATTTTTAAAATGTTACTTTTCCTAATAAAATAAAAAAAGAAGTATCAGAACATCGGACAACGGCACTTCACCAGTTGCAGTGGATAAAGAATGATCACTTCCTTCTCTTTGGCTTTTGACTGAGTTCTCAGGAGATGTAGCTGAAAGATCAATGCCAGATGGCGATAAAAGGGGACTTCTAATGGGCTGTTGCCAAGGCCCCAGGAGAGGAATTCCTTCACATCAGAGTTTATCAACATGGCGATCCCAAATTGGCCCATCGGTACAATGAACCTTATGTATTACAGGCCCCCATGATCTCAATCATAGTGTCAGGGACACGCTTAAGTACTAGAAAATAAAATTTCTTCTGGTGAGAACGAGCAAAGAGTAGGTGCATCAGAAGAATGTGTTCCTGTTTATCACATAAGCTCTCAGGTAAACCCAGATTTAGAGGGGCAAGGTGAGCTTCTCAAGACACTGGGCAAAGCAAGACTTTCCTGAAAAAAAACAATTTAGGATTTGCTACATGAAGTGGGGCCAAGATAACTGATGACTCCCTTCTTAAAACAATAACCTAATTTCCTCATAAAAGACATTCTATCCTTTATGAACCAATGGCTTGTGTTGATGGCTTGTGAATGGCTTAAATTTTTTAGGCAGTCACCCCCTTCACATCCAATTCATGATATGAGCCAATCTGGGATCCTATAAAATTACTGATACAATTTGATCAGCTTGAGGAGGTGAGATGGTCCAGAGATTGAGTGGGGAGGGGGACGGAAGAGTGTGTTTAGAGCATGGGCCAGCATCTGGAGTGGCACACAGCCCAAGGCATCGGCAGTATAGATTGTTGTTCCAACCTTTTAGACAAGCTCACAGTTCCAAATACTGAGCAGATAACATCACGGCTCCATCCATGGCAGTGTGACTAGGAATATAGGCTTATCCCTGTAAAAGTGACTTATTAACACCTTCATATACATAAAAGTGGTGAAGGCACAGTCAGTCTAGTTAACAAGCATTTATTAAGCCTTTAATATAGGCCAGGCAGTACATAAGTACTAAAGGAAGGTAAGAATGATCCCTGTCCTCTTGGAGCTTGTGTTTAAATAGGTGAGGTAACATGTAAATAACTAGATACATATAAGATATTTTTGAGTAGATGGAAACTAATCTGAATGGGAAAGGCATTCTTCACTGGGGGAAAGGGGACAAGGAAAGGCCTTCTATTGGAGGGGAAGCTTGAGTTAAATCTTGAAGCAAGCCAGGAAAATTAAGAAAATTAAGAAGAGGGGCAGCTAGGTAGCGCAGTGAATAGAGCACTGGCCCTGCACTCAGGGGGACCTGAGTTCAAATCCAACCTCAGACACTTAACACTTACTAGCTGTGTGACTTTGGGCAAGTCACTTAACCCAAATTGCCCTCCAAAAGGCAAAATAAAAAAATAAAAGTAAAATAAAATTAAGAAAATTAAGAAGAGGAAGAGTATTCTAGGCAGGTGAAACAGCCATACAAATGCAGAGATGGGAGATGATGTGTTTTGTCTGAGGAAATTAATGTAGGCCATCACGGCTAGATCATAGCTTATATAGAAGAAGATAAAGAATAAAAAGACTAGAAGTGGTAGAAAGATTGACAAGAGCTTTAAATGCCAACCAGAGGAATTTTTGTTTGATCCTAGGGGTAATAGGGAGCCAATGACACTTCCTGAGCAAGGAGGTGCGATGGTCAGATCTATACTTTAGAAAAATCATCTTGGTGGCTGAGTGGAGGATATGTTGGAAATGGGAAGGTTGAGGTGGTGGACAATTAGCAGGCTATTGCAGTAGTGCAGGCAAGAGGTGATCATGCAGGCTTCAACTAGGATTGTAGCTGTGTGACCTTGGGCAAGTCATTTGACCTATTTGCCTCAGTTTCATGAGTAAAATACAGATAATAGTAGCAACTTACATGATAGGGTTGTTATGAGGATCAAATGAGACGATATTTGCCAAGGCCTTTAGTACAGTACCTAGTACAAAGTAGGCACTATATAAATGTTAGAGATTTATAATAATAGTAATTATTATTGTTGTCGCTGTTATATTATATCATGTTTCCTATAAAGTTCTGGCAGCTTCTTCCCAGCTGGAAGCATGTTGAGTATGGGTCCAGTGATTCATGGTGTATCTCTTATCTTGAAGACTAACTTGGCTCATCACCAGGGCTACCCACAGGGTCGTAGATTTTGTTTTAAAATTTTCGCCACAACAAATCTCAACAACCATCTACTGCATTGGAAA
Organism: Pseudochirops corinnae; assembly: GCA_028646515.1. NCBI lineage: Eukaryota > Metazoa > Chordata > Mammalia > Diprotodontia > Pseudocheiridae > Pseudochirops > Pseudochirops corinnae. Next base: position 9,647 of record JAQQSV010013751.1, on the reverse strand, counting down.
GGGGTTGTAATCTGCATCTGTGGATAGACTATGCTTAGCCTCTAAATCATAGTTCTATAAAATGTGGACATGTGTATTCTATAGAACAGAGGTGTCAGATACCATACGATGTCTGTAACAGTCCTAAATGCCACCTGAACCAGATTAAAATGAGAAAATATTTAACAAAATAAATGAAAATAAAATAGAACATAGATAATGTTAATGTGTAGTTTTCTAAGTCAATATGTATGGTTCTGAGTTGAGTTGATACCACCACTGTAGATGACACTCTCCTTAAATAGTAAGATATCGGTGCCTCCTTCCCATATGATATTTCACAGTAAAGCCCAACTCATTCACAGTAAGGGGAAGTGCTAGTATTCAGAAACAGTGGTCCCTGTTTGCTGTGAGATACTAAAAAGTGCCTTTAAACTATTGAGTTTAACATGGGATATATTTGCTTTTAGACAGTAAAATACCCTTACCTTGACTTTTCTTTCAAGACCATAACTTAGACAGGGCAACTGGACCTTTGCCCCAGGGCAAAAATTTCAGGAGTGCTGACAGCACTCATTTTTTTTTCAGCAGTTAGAAATCATGATAATTACTAATGATAATTATATAACAATTTGATGTTTGTAAAAAGCTTTGTCTCATTTGCTTATCACAGTTCTGGGAGGTACCTGTTTTTATTGTCTCCATTTTTACAGGTGAAGAACTTGAAACTGAGAGAGGTTAGGTAACATATAGAGTGTAAATATCTAAGGTAGCATTTCAGGTTTTCCTGCCTCTAAGTCCAGCGTCCTATCTATCACGCCACCTAACCACCTTTGAATATACTCAGGTTAGTATACGCTTAGCAAGAATAATTAAAGTAGGAAGTGTTTCTTGTCATTTGCCCAGTGAGTATCTCCCCGTCCTGGCCATGGACTCCTTCTAGCCTCCAGCAATCACCTCAAGGAGTCTCTGCCCAGTTGTCCAGAGTCTTCTCTTTCCATTCTGAGGTTTGACTTTTCTCCTTTGGAACTCATTCTTCTATCCCCCAAAGGAGTTTTTCTGATACTTTTCCCTGCATGCGCATCTGTAGTACCCATCCAATAGGTACCATAGTGGCTAATGACGACTTATTCCCATTTATGGAAGAGAACCCCAGTAGAGATCGCAAGGTCTGATGCCCTTGCTTTGGGTTCAGAGCAGAAGCCTGATAGATTGCACATAGCCTGTCTGGGGTAGGGTAAATGCCAGCAACATTGTGGTGATGGCATGGAGATTTCCAGCTGCATGTGCCCATTTACCTGATGAAGATGAGTGGAAAATTCACTGAAGACCTTCCACCTTAATGTTACTGCCTTCTCTCTGAAATTAATTTCAATTTATCTCATTCATATTTTATTTGTACATAGCTTTTTTTTTTACTTATTTTTCCTCTCCCATTGGATAGTGAGTTCCCTGTGCGTATGACCTTGCCTTTCTTTGTACCTCTATAATGCTTAGCCCACTATCAAGCATATTGTCTAATCATTTTTCAGCTGTTTTTGACTCTTCATGATTCTTTTTGGGGTTTTCTTGGAGAAGAGACTGGAGTGGTTTGCCATTTCCTACTCCAGCTTGTTTGACAGATGAGGAAACTGAGGCAAAATGGGTTAAGTAGCAGGGCCACACAGCTAATAAGTGTCTTAGGCTGGATTTGAACTCAGGTCTTCCTGAGTCTAAGTCCTGTACTCTATCCACTGTTCCACCTACCTGCCCATCTAACAAATGATAAGTATTTAATAAATACTTATTGACTTGACTGGAAAACTTTAGAACTCTGATTCTACCATGATTGCTGATGGCTGAAAGTGAAGCATGTTTCCTGATTCTTGGCAGAGAAGTGGGGGAGAATGAGGCATTCATTTTCAGGAATGACCAATATGTAGAGATTCAATTTGCTTGACTATATTTATTTGTTACTATGTATTGGGTGTAGTGTGTGTGTGTGTGTGTGTGTGTGTGTGTGTAGGGGAACTGTTGGAAATTGATAGGATGGAAATTGGATGGATTGTTGGAAAATGATAAGGATGTAAAAAAAAGAGAGGGGAATTAATGAAACCTTTTTTTAATTAAAAAAAAAAAACCTCCTGAAGTATAGGTCCGACTGTTATTTTCCTGATCAAGAAACTTCATTGGGTCTTTTCTGTCTCCAGAATGAAGCACAAAATCCTCAGCCTGGCTTTCAGAGCTCTTCATAATAAATATAAGCCTCCCTTTAGGGAGTAGGAAGAGATGGCTGGCCCCTTCTCCATAAAGCCTCCTTTTCCAAACATGATTCCTCTTTATGCACTCTACATCTCTGCTAGACTGGCCCAATTGTTTTTCCTAGAACTAGACATTGTATCTGCAGTCTTGATGTCTTTGTATAGGCTACACCTTCTCCTTGGAACATATTCCCAACCCACTTCTCATTTTTTAGAATCCCCAGTTTCTGTCAGGGATAAACTCCTGCACCATCTACTTTGGAAAGCTTTTCCTGATCCCCCAAGGTGCTGGTGTTCTCTCCTCCTTCAAGCAACCATGTAAATACTTGTCGATTCTCCCCCAAGTAGCATTCAAAGTCAGGGATTATTTTATTTTGTCTTTATATCCACAAGGCCTCACATAGTGTCTTGTACAAAATAGATGTTTAATAAATACTTACTGGATTGCATTTTTGGATTGGAAATAATTATCCTCAACAAGAATACATTTGGTGCAGGGATCATAATAATTGTCACCAAGTATTGGAAGATATTTAATATGTAAAAAGGATTACACGTGTTCTATATGAATCTAGGGAAAAACTTGGACTAAGGGAAGCTAGAGAGAGGAAGATATCAAGTCAATCTAATAGAAAATTTCTTAGGGGAAATCATCGTTGAGGTGGTAGCAGTGTTTTGAAATGCCTGGCACAAGCTGCCTCACATATTTCCCTTGGGGTGTCTTATTGCTTCAATTAGTCTGACTTGTCTACCCCATAGGTGACAGTAGGAAGAGATAGCTGGCCCCTTCTCCATGGGAGTTGCTTTTCCAGATGTTGACTGAAAAGGCTGGACTGGAAACATGACTAATAGTCTGGAAGGCACAGCTTTTACTGGAACTCTTGGGTTCAGCATCCTGTGGTCATTCCACCTGGATATCAAAGGAAAGTAATGGTTGTCTTGATGTACATAGTAAATGCTTAAAATCTATTTATATCCATGTATCTATCTATGTATCTATCTATCTATCATCTGTCTATCTATCTATCTATCTTTCTATCTATCTATCATCTATCTACCCATCTATCCATCTATCTATCTATCTATCTATCTATCTATCTATCTTTCTATCTATCATCTATCTATCCATCCATCTATCCACCTATCTATCATCTATCTTTCTATCTATCTATCATCTATCTATCTATCCATCCATCTATCTATCTATCTATCCATCTATCTATCAAAAGGCTTTGAGTTGGAATATGGAGTTGGAATATGGAATATTGGTTCACATTGAACCAATAAATAAAAATGATACCTACAAATAAAAATCTTAGTCCACTCCAGGTAAGACACATTTGTCATAAATACATCAAGGAAAATGTAATGACTAGTTATATTAAGAGCTGTACTGTCACTCAAAATTGAAGCTGAATGGGAAGAACACTTAAAGTCTTAATGTACACTTTTAGAACTGTGAAACGGATCATAACAAATTTGCAAAGTAACCTAACAAAAACCTGTACAGTATTAAAAAAATATGTGGTCCCTCACCCTGTGGCAGCTGTAAAAAATATAAATATTTTTATTCCAAGGAGGAAGAAAACTTATAGGAACTCTTAGAATATCTATAAGAGTATATGACAAACCTATAGAAATAGTGTTGGAATAAACACACATCACTTAACTAAGGAATAATAAAGAATGATAACAGGTACATGATATTGATTTATCTAGTGTAATTTAAAATGGCTTTTACTTCTTGATTATTCCTATGAAATAACAAAGATCTGATAGTGGAATCAAAAGGCTCTCGATGGACAATATCTATATAAACTGAACAAAGAATATATCAACAAAGAATTTTTTTTTAACGTGAATCATTTGGATTTACATGTTGAATGAGAAAGGATTATGGGAGCAATTCTGGATCAGCTCATTACTAGCAAAAACTACATAAGAGTTATCCCCTAATAGCCTGGATTTGGTGACCAGTATGGATTATGCAAAAAATAAATGGAAGCAGTATAATCCATCACTCTAATGTATAAAAATTTAATACTTACTGAATTTAGCAAATTTTCTGATATACTCTATTGGACCATTATAACAAACTGAATTATTACCCATAAACATATAAACATAATATTAATTTGTAAAAACTTAAGAAAATGTCAAAAATAGGCATCAGAAGAAGTGTGGTGAACTCAGTTCACACTGGTTCTCAAGAGTTGATTGTTAAATTTTCAGTATGAGCATTTCTACCTTGGAAATTGGCAAATGCTACAAATAAGAGCTTTATTGTTTTGTTGATTTGTACTTTAAGAAAGTAATAGAGGATAAATTAATGGGACAGATTAAGCTTTAAAGTGCCTCATGCTAACTTTATTTTTTCCTGGAGAGCTTGTTGTTAAACATTGAGCATATCCCTGAATGTCGCCATACCGAATAAGCATGATTTCCAGCCTATATGGCTCAAAATGTTATAATCTATACATATACACACATAGCTATGAACATATATACATACATGTATACATATGTATGCATGATATACACACACAATATAGACACCTGACCAAGTATATAAAAATGTGTGACAGATGAGATGTAAACGTAAACAGCTACGTTATGTTACACAAGTCATCTCTTTTGTCCAAACTGCTATTGGAACTGCGTTCAGGCTACTTTCAGTGAGCCTATAGAAGATAAGCTTATATGACACTTTTAGTCAAATACCAAGAAAAGAAGTCATTTTACCCACCTACACAGTGGTCCTTAAAACACTGAATATAAAAGAAAAATAGCAGGATCACAACTTCTCCTGGCAATCTGTTTTTCTGAATCCCATTGCAAGAGATTAGATGAATAAAATAGCAATAAGTCACATTTCTATAATGCATTAAGGTTAACAAAACATATTTATCAAAACATTCTTGCAAGATAGGGGCTTGTTACATATTATCATTATTACCTTATATTACTATTATGTTATAGATGAAGGAACTGAATCTTAGAAAGACTAAGTGATTTGCCTTATAGTTGGTGAGTCTGAGAAAACTCAAGTAGAACTGGGTACCCTAAAGAAAATTATCCCTGAAGTGTCTAGTAGCCTTTTTTAGTGAGTCTGTGTGTTATTCTCTGGATAAGGACTTCAGTCACTAAGCCAAGTTTAACTTTCTGTGGTCTAAGGGTTTCTTATGGAGGTTTTATTGATTTTTGTCTATCCATGGATATCATGAAAAAGTTAGGGGACCAGTCGGACCTGGTCAGGTCTTAGAGATTGTTGGTTACCGGTCACAGAATAGTCTCCTTGCCATCCTCAATTGTACACAGCAAATAAATAGCAGTGGAAAGAGACAACACCTTTACAAGGTGATGTGAACTATTCTTACAGTTCTTGAATTTCTTTCAAGAAGAATTTAAAAGTCACATTCTATCTTTCTATCATAGTCATTCTTGAATGCAAAGCAGAGAGCATCCGGGTTTTCCTTCACATTCTAAGCAGATCTTGTGAGATGCCCAAAGTGATTTGTTGGTATCATAGAGTAGGCATTTCTTGTGCTTGCCTGCCCCTTGTGGCAATGCCTCTTTGCCTACATAGGATCATCTTAAGACTGCTTCCTTAATTTTTGTGGCATATGGTGATTTGGTTTCATTGACTAGAGCCTTGTCCTGGGTCAATATAAATATTGAATTGGGTTCAGACAAGAGCAGCCATTCTGGGGTTTGATCATGAAATTTCTTGGATTTTTTTTTTGGCAATTTCCTACTATAATATATAAGAATCAATCCTACCAATCTTATTCAAAAGAACTCTCAGCCTACAGCTTTACACAAATGACAAATTCTACACTGTTATCAGCAGTACTGTCATCAGGCTGTGAATTTGTGCCATTTGTGAAATCTGAATTTTTGAATATTGATGTATGATGCTGCTGAGACGTGAATTCTGAATAAATGCACAAATTCAGCCTATGTCTTAACTTTAAGACAAACTAGAGTAGTGAGGCATATACATTATTTTGGTGTATTCTGGGGCCCCACAGACTGAAAAATGTAACCAGTATACTCTGGACCATCTCTTTTGTTTCAAAATAAATGGAAATATCTCTTTACAAGGACTGCAGGGATCTGACTGACTAATGCCAGACCAAAGTATCCATTTTTAAAGAAAGACCTGTTCAGATGTCCTCGGAGAGAGACCACACTCAGTTATTTATCGGGAATGTCTGACTCAGACATTTTGGAGAGAATAGGGATGCACTTAAAAGTACAAGGAGGCAGCTGCTTCTGACCTTGTGGCAGAGAATTACCACCCCCAAACCCTTTGCTGTTCTGTGTGCTCAGGACCTTGGGCAGCTAAGGACCACAGCTCAGCACACAGGACTTCTCCAAGGTCACACACAGTACAATAGAGCACAAACATTGACACAAAGGCAAAGTCATCTGAGAAAGCCAATTCCCTCACAATTGTACTATTCTGCCACAAAGAGGTCTTAAGTATGTCTTTCTCTCTTTCTTTGCCTTTCAAGGATGACCTCTGTAGAATTGACCAGTCAATAAAGCATCAGCATAGAAACACCGATTTTTCCCTGCTTTTTTCTGATGACTATTTGCCAGCCCTGCTTAAGTACACAGGTAGCAGCTGCTACTATCCCACCCCCCCAAAGCTCACCTGCTTTGCCTTCTTGTTGTGATGACAAGGAGTACACAAGAGTGGATTTATATTGTTTGTGATTGTCACCTTGTCAACAAAACATATACTGTCTTGGCTATCAGTAAATAAATGAAAATGAAGCAACCATCATATGACTAAATTTTACTGCCATAGAAAAGTCCTAGAAATCATCATAGCACAAAAAATAAAGGAATTCACAAGCTACAAAACAGTAGTAAAAGGAATAAAATTGCCACATGGCTTCATGAGTATACCTAAGTAAGCCTTATAGTGAAAGGCACCTGAAGAACAGTGCCTTATTATAAAGCAGGCACTTAATGAATATTTGTTTAGTTTGAGTTGAATTGTTCTTGCTGTTCATATTGGGCAGATCTTTATTTGCCAGAACATTAGCGAATCCTCCGGAATTAATGCAAAAAAGTGCCTTCCTACTTATTTAGAAATAACTAGGTAACACTGTGATAAGGTTAGAAGTTAACTCACCATTTCTCATCATTTTAATCAACTAATTATTTCTTAAATTCCAATATGTGTGAAGGGAATCATATAGAGAAAATGAAAAAGATCTTGCCAAGTTCTGGAATGGTGTAGACCCACAATCAACCACCTATTCCTGAAGGAGTTCACAGGTTCAATGAGAACAGAAGGGAAAAACTCAAAAAGAAATGAATGGATAAAAAAATTCCCATTAGCCAAATGCCAATATAGCACTGATACTGGTCCTATAGAATTAGTTCATCAATAAATACATCTTTGGGAAATGTTATATGTGGAATTAAAATTGACCCAGAATTTAATAGGAAGAGGAAAGTTGGAGTGCATGCATTTTTCTTTTCATTTTAATGAATTTTTTTTGTTTTTTTATCACCTTAATTTGCCAATGTATCCAAGTCCCCTTCCCTACCCAGAGAGCGATTCTTAATAACATAAAAATAATAAGACCAATTAATAACTATTAATGATATCTAAAATAATAAACATCACTAAAATGCATAACAATACTAACTTTTAGTAAGAATAAAAAAAAGGAGAGGAAAAAAAAACTTCAGCAAGACTGGCCATTAATCAATCAAACCCAGCGTTGTATACAGTGTGCTTAATTACATTTGGGTTATACTCTCCCTGAAACAAAGGATGATTTTTTCCCCCACACCAATGTTCTTCCAGAGAGATGTAAAAGATAGAGTGGGCTTCAGAACCAGGAAAACCAAAGTTCAGGTCCTGCCTCTGACATATCCTGACTGTGAGACCCTGGATAAGTCACCTAACCTCATCATGTCTCAGGAAATTCCCTAAAACTGTAAGTTGTAGAATACTTGCCCATACTCATTGGTAGAGGGAGTATTCTCTCCTAGTTTTGCTCACTGGTTTCCTATACCCCATAGGTCAAGTAAAAGAAAAAAGTTTTCCAGGAATGAATTCTTCTAGTTTATGAATCCTAGGATACCAAAGAGCCCAGATAATCAAAATTTCAGGGCACCCAAAGAATAATGGTGTTTATAGGTAATGGCTACAAAATAGTCATGTACAAAAGCAAAATAAAAAATGGAATCAATAAGAGGCATGACTGGGAAAGGAAATGGACTATTAGGCATGCAGTGAGAGTGAGAGACAGATAGCCTGGGTGTACCACTGGTAATAACTGAGTGTAAAGAAACCTAGAAGAATGACTCTGGAATGTTGGTTGGAATTGGGATCAATTTACAAGAGGATGCAAATAACAACTGTTCAGGCTGAGAAAACAAGTTTGGGTTCAAATCTGTACTGAGGATGTGAGTACTCATATAGAAAAGGAAACTGAGGCCCAGAGAGTTTAAACTGACAAAGGTAGTAAATGGAAGATGGTGGCTTAGAAGCAGGAGAACTCTGTGGCTCCGACCATAATAACCTCAAATACCTATAAAATATGACTCTAAACAAATTTTAGAGCTCCGGAACCCACAAATGACAGAGTAACAAAGCTCGCGCTGAAGGCAGCCTGGCAGGTGGACGGGAAGGGTCCATCGCAACATGCTGGGAGCCCAGACCAGCACCTCATGAACCTGTAGCTGTAGCCCTAGGGTGGCCAGAACAAGCTGCAGCTAGAGCTTTCAGGAGAGTGGGTCAGTGGCAGCTGTGGTGGTTTCCAGAATTATCAACCCATAAGAAACAAGGACAAAGTGAAAGGTCAGTGGAACTCGGCTAAATGCGGGGAGGAAAGGAGCGGGTCTGGCCAATTGCCTCCAGGGCGAGAAGCAGAGGCAGTGACCTTGCAGCTGCCTCCACATGGTACTTCAGAGCTCCCGGCCTGCAGATTGCAGGGGGGCCAAGAGACCATTCAGAGACTAAGTACTCTTGCCTTAACCTGCTTGGATTGGGATCGCAGTCTTGGGTGGTGGTCTTGAAGTGTGTGACCAGTGAGCCAAAGCTTGTGGGGGCTGGAAAGACTGCAGCCTCCTATTAGCTCCAGCAGCTGCGAGAACCCCAGCAATTTGGGACAAAACTCTCCCCTCTGGAAGCAGAGCTCTACTGAGTCCAAAAGTCAAGTAATTGACTGGCAACATGAGCAGGCTAAGGAAGCAAAGAAAGAACAGCAATCCAACTTTAGGTTCCTTTTTTAGGGACAAAATGGATCAAAGCATGGAATGAGAGGAAGATAACACAGTCAGAACTCCCACACCAAAAGCTTCCAAGAAAAATGTAAATTGGTTACAGGCCATAGAGGAGCTTAAGAAGGATTTTGAAAACCAAATAAGAGAAGTGGGGGAAAAATTGGGAAGAGAAAT
>JAQQSV010013750.1:0-12450 GCA_028646515.1 Pseudochirops corinnae | reverse complement strand
AAGTTCTTTTTTTGATCATGGCTTTCAGGTAGTCCAATAATTTTTAAATTGTCTCTCCTGGATCTATTTTCCAGGTCAGTGGTTTTTTTCAAGGAGATATTTCACATTGCCTTCTATTTTTCCATTTGTTTGGATCTGTTTAATAGTATCATGATTTCTCGTAAAGTCTTTTGCTTCCATTTGCTCCACTCTAATTCTGAAGGAATTATTCTCTTCAGTGAACTTTTGAGATTCTTTTTCCATCTGGCAAATTCGACTTTTTGAGGCAGTCTTCTCCTCATTAGCTTTTTGGGCCTCTTTTGCCATTTGAGTTAGTCTGTTTTTAAGGTGTTATTTTCTTCAGTCAGATTGTTGACTCTCTTTTCATGATTTTCTTGAATCATTCTCATTTCTGTCCCCAATTTTTCCTCCACTTCTCTTATTTAGCCTTCAAAATCCTTCTTAAGCTCCTCTATGGCTTGTAACCAGTCTACATTTTTCTTGTAAGCTTTTCGTGTGGGAGTTCTTACTGTGCTGTCTTCCTCCTGTTCCATACTTTGATCATTTTTGTCCCCAAAAAAGGAATCTAAAGTTGGATTGCTGAGCTTTCTTTGCTTCCTTTGCCTGCTCATGTACCCAGTCAGTTACTTGACCTTTGGGCTCCATAGAACTCTGCTTTCAGAGAGGAGAGCTCTGTCCCAAATTGCTGGGGTTTTCACAGCTGCCATAGTTATTGGGAGGCTGTCATTTTTTTTGCAGCCCCCACCAGCTTTGGCTCACTTAAAATGCACCTCAGGATCACTACCCAAGACTGTGACCCTGATCCAGGCAGCTCAAGGCAAGAGCACTTAGCCTGTGAATGATTGCTTGGCCCCCCTGCAATCCGCAGGCTGCAAGCTCTGAAGCAGCCACGTGGAGGCAGCTGTAGGGCTGCCACTTCAGCCACTCCTAGCTCTGGGGCAGTTGGCAGGACCCTCTTCTCCAAATTTAGCTGAGTTTCACTAGTCTTTTCCCTTCGTCCTTGGCTCTTATGGATTGGTAATTCTGGAAACCACCACAGCTCACAGTGATTCACTGTCCTGAAAGCTCCAGCCTTGGCTTGTCCTGGACACCCTGGGGCTGAAGCTGCATGGAGCTGGAATCTACTGTCACCACTCTGCTATGGACCCTTTCTATCCATCTGCTGGGCTGCCTTCAGCAAGAGCTTTGTTACTTTATCATTTTGTGAGTTGTGGTGCTCTAAAATTTGTTTAGAGTCATATTTTATAGGTATTTGACGTTGTTATGTGGGAAGCCATGGATTTCTCCTGCTTATATGCTGCTATTTTGACTCTCCCCCTGGAATTGTTTTTTTAATTCTATGTCTCCCTACCTTGCCCAGGCTGGAAGTATGGGGGCTACGAATAGTGTCAGTCCCATTCTAATCAACACAGAAGCCTTTACCTGGTACATTGGATTGAATCTTCCCTCTTTAGGAGACCTGGTAGCTCTAGCCTTTGTCTGATGGTATTGGGGATAGAAACATAAAGTATGAAACAGCCACTGCAGTCAAACAACTTACATTCTTTTGGTAAGGAAAACATGCATATATGTATATGAAGAATAAATTAAAAAGAAATTAAATATTGTTAAATACAACGCAATTAGGAAGAGTCAGCCCTACATTTGGAGTGAATGGGGAATCAGGAAAGGTTTTCTGAGGAGTGTAATGCTACGCATGTATCTCCCCACAGTATTGTTTACCACAGTGTGTGTGTGTGTGTGTGTGTGTGTGTGTGTGTGTGTGTATGAATGCAGGAAATTCCAAATGTGAAAACTACTTGTACTGATATAGATTGGCATCTTGGCTCTAATTTTTAGTCTTGGAGAGTGATTGGGGACACTGAGAGTTTAAGTGACTTGCCTATGCCCACATAGCCTGCATATTACACTTAAATTTTCTTGACTTACCTTAAGGTTGCCCTCTCTTCATTACGTACTTTTAAAAAAATGTGAACTTTTAATTCTAATTTGTAAGGTGCTGTGTTTTCACGGGCTATACTACAGCATTTTAAGACAGTCACTTCCCCTAACATTATATACTATAACTAGTCTATACAAATATAGCTAAACAAGTGTTTATTTGTAATAAAGGGGATTTCTTTTCCAGACCCTTTAGAACTCTGAGGCAAATCAGGAGTTATCTAATCCAACCTCCTCATTTCACAGAAGAGGAAACTGGGTCCTCTTGTATGATTTACATAAAGTGACACAGGCAATAAAGTGGCCCCAGATTCAATTCTAGAGCCTCTCAATACAAAGGTAACATGCTCTTCTCACTTCACCAGAGGCAAGGGGGATTATATAAAAAGAATATCTACTTGCACAAAGTATCCCTGTAGGGCAATAATGAAGGTCATAGGTAGGACAAAGCAAAATTTTGACTAAAGGTGGTTGGAATATGAATTAGAAGGGAATATGCGTAGTTCTGGGCAAAGGAAAGCACATGAAAAATTCCTTCAATTTACCCTACTAGATTATATTGATATTTAAGTGTTTTTAAACAAATTAGCAGAAAGAATGTAACTTGAGTAGAAGAATGATAATAAAATGGATACAAATGAATTTGATAGTCTAACAAAAAATAATATCGAAATAAATTGGGTTAATCTTAATAATTTCCATTTGTCAATTATACTGAAAGAGTTCATCCATGGAATGAAATTCCATTCAACAAAATCAGAAAGTATAATGATATTTTGATTATTACACAGGTGAGGAAAAAAAGAAAAGTCATTTTGGCAGCTTTAATCTTTGAGGAAATTATGTATATTTTACATTTCATGAGAGTTTGCTTTATCCTTTTATTCACTAAATTCTTTTCTCAGCCTTTGTCCTATTGTTACTGCATAATTGTTCTTCTAATTGATAATACTAATATTTTTCTCAGTTTAGGAAAATGAAAACGTTTGGTGTTTTGGTAAATTAGTGCCTTTATGTTGAGGATACGTGTTTTGTTTTTTGGTTTTTTTTTCCTTCTGAAAGCTCAGTCTTTGAGAGCATTCTGTTCTTAGGACATTTAAAAAAACTTCTTTGTTATCTCTAGTGCTTAGCAAAGTGCCTGGTCTGGTAAGTGCTTAAATTAATGCTTGTTGACTGACTGGTTCTGGCCAGTGCCCTTCATAGGATATTATAATGAGAAAAGTTGCTGTTATTCAGTAATTTCCCACTCTTTGAGATTTTCTTGGCAAACATATTGGAATGATTTGCCATTTTCTTCTCCAGTCCATTTTACAGTTGAGGAACTGAGGCACAAGTTTAAGTGACTTCCCAGAGACACATGGCTAGTTGTGTAAGATTAGATTTGAACTCGGGAAGATTCTTCTTCCTGACTCCAGGCCCATCACTCTATCCACTGCCCCACCTAACTGCCTGATAATGAAAAATAGACATAACCTAATAAAGTGAAAGGATGAATAGTTGAAAATGGCTTATCTTTAAATTCTAGGTTTTCTTTTTTCTTTCTTTTTTTTTTTTGCTTTTTTGAGGGGGAATGCAGGGCAATTGGGATTAAGTGACTTGTCCAAGGTCACATGGCTAGTAAGTGTTAAGTGTCTGAGGCAGGATTTGAACTCAGGTCCTCTTGACTCCAGGGCCAGTGCTCTATTCACTGTGCCACCTAGCCATCCCAATTCTAGGTTTTCTGAAATTCAGTAAGTTAATGTACGTGAAACACTTTGTTCAAACCCTTATTTCTTATAAGAAACAAGATATTAGTGCTATTAATATCAAAAAGAACAATATTTTTGGCAAAGAAATCCCACCGCCACCCCCACTGTAGTTTATTTTCCCTAGATAATATCCTCACCAAGGTGGTGTATATCCAACAAGTAAGGAAACACAGGATAAACCTGCTTGGATAATAATTAGATGTAAGTGCTTCCCTTTTTAATGCACAGATTTTCAGGGTTAAAGAAGTCTTTTGTATATCTTCCCTTCTATTCCCATGACTATTATTCATTCTGACCCTCATGATCTCTCTTCTGATCTCTTCTAGCAGTCTTAAAACCTGTATTCCCAATCATTTGTGCCTATTTCTGTCAGATTAATCTACGTTAACTGATTCTTGGCATTACAGCCCTCTTTTAAATAGCTTTCAGTGGATCCCCATTCTCTTCAAGATAAAATCCAAACCACTTTGCCCACCTAGCACCTTCATGGCACCATGAAGGAGGTGTAGGCTTAGAGACAGGAAGTGCTGAGCTCAAATCCTGCCTTAGATTGTTATAAGTCACTTAACCTTTCTCAGCCTCTGTTGTCTCTTCTGTAAAAAGGGGGCAGAATAACAGCTTCAGACTCAGAAAGTTGTTGTAAAGACTCAATGAGATAACATATAAGCACTTTGCAAAACCTTCAAGTATTACATGAATGCCAGTTATGATGATGATGATACTTCATGCTTTGGGCATTACCTTCCTACTAGACAGCATATTGTAATGAAATGAGAATTGGCCGGAATTCAGGAGACGTGGGTTCTAGTCCTGACTCTCTCAGTAGCTAATGGTTATTTCCTATCTATGACTTTCCATCTCTATTTCTGTGAAATAGGGTTAAAATAGTCATTCAGTTTTTATCAACTATCTACTATGTTCCAGGATCTGTAATAAAATCCCTTACAACTTCATAGTGATTTGCTATACTTTGTTAAAGAAACAAATAAAAAACACCTTTATTCAGCCAAATAAATCTATTCCCTGCCCCTTATATGTACATTGTATTTTTGTATTTTCCCTACCACTATCCAGTTGTCATGTTGTTACCACTTTTGAAGCACCCTTCCCCTCCTTTCTGCCTGACCAAATCTCCACCCTTTAGTACCCTAGCCATTTTAGAAAGTACTTACTCCTTCCTATATTTCACCCCATTTCTCAATTCTTTGGGACTAATGTCATGAAGCCAATTCGCCTTTAGTAGCTACATCTTTTACTAGTTTCTTCCTTTATTAAGTTTATAGTCTGTTTCCTTCCAAAGCCTTTCCTATCTTATGAGTGCAGCATAACAAAACTACCAAAATAAAACAAACTCAATCACAAGTAGTTCTCTCTTCATTTCCAAGGTCGCAGATCAGATTGCCATTAATATAGTATGTTTTCCTTGAGTTTGGGTCCAATATCTTTCAGACAGATGACCTTGCATTTTGATTTCATAATCTGTCACATTTCATTTCACATGCATACTGCCTACAATGAAAATTTTTTGTTATTGCTCAGTTGTTCCAGTTGTGTCCAAATTTTTATGACCCCATTTATGTTTTCTTGGCAAAGGTACTAGAGTGGTTTGTCATTTTCTTCCCTAACTCATTTTATAGATGAGGAAACTGAGGCAAACAGAATCAAGGACTTGTTCAGGGTCACACAGACAATGTCTGAGGCTGCACTTGAGCCCAGGAAGATGAAGCTTCCCTTCTCCAGGCACAATGCTCTATCTGCACCACCTATTTCCCCCACACTGAAAAATACTCTACATCTAATTTTCAGGAAATATCTTTTTTGTCTAATGCTTACCATCATTATCAAACACAGATTTCATGTTTCTTATATGTTAGGTGCTAGGAGTATGTGCTCACACTATACTGACAAACCTACAACAGCTCAAAACCTATTTGGGGAGATAATACACATAAATAAGATGGGATAACTAATAATACTGTAATGGAATGAATAAGAACAGAATGAGTAGGGGAGTCTGTTAATGCCACAGGAAGTGAATGAATGTAGTTGAGGCAATACTGCAATCCAGAATATTAAGAGATATCTAATAAGATATAAATTACAGCCCCTTTTCAGAAATGGGGGTTAAGATTGTTGAATCTAATCTAAGGGTTGAAGCATATTATGAGACACAAGGTTGAGGCTCTGGAACCTCCTTATAGAAGTCACAAAATAATCATATAGGTAAAAGTCTATTAAAAAAATTTTCTGCCATTTTCAGTAATCCAACTACATTGCAGGATGGATGGGTGGGTGACTAGATAGATAGATAGATAGATAGATAGATAGATAGATAGATAGATAGATAGATAAATAGATAGGCCATCACCAATTGTCTTGACTTTTGTCCTGCTATTGGACTTGGATGACTCTGGAGGAGAGAGTGAGGTTGATGACTTTGCACAACTCTGCCTCACTTAAATCCAATCTACAAGCAAATTAAGATATCACTTGTGGTCATTGCTCCACTTTGAAAAAGAAAAACTACCAACAACAATATCTTGTAGAAGATCTAGATTTTTCATCCTATTACATAGAGTAATAATGAGTATCCTCTGCTGTAGCTTTGGATATGTTCTTTTTCATTTTTATTAGTCTCATTGGTGCCTTTGTTTTTACATTACAGCAGTTTCCACTTTTATCAAACCACTCCCCTCCTCCAAATCCCACTAACACTCCTATGCCTCCCCTAGTTAAAATGAAAAACAACTGAGACAGCAAGCATGTCTGATACCTACAATATTCTGCCTTCTTTGTCCCCCAACTCTCCAAAGGAACTAAGGAAGTACATTTCCTTATTTCTACTCTAGGGCCGAGCCTTGTCATTGCAGTTATTCTATATATGGTCTGTTTTTGTGCTCCTTTAATTTACATTATTATCAATTTTCCCCTTAATTCTCCTTACATCATTTTGAATCAGTTCATACAAGTCTTTCCATGTTTCCCTGAATTCTTCATATTCATTGCTTCCTAAGTCACAGTAATATTACATTTTATTCCTGCACCAAAGTTTTTTCAACTATTACCCCATCAATAGAGACTCACTAAGTTTACTGCTTTTTGCTAAAATAAAAAAGCGTTTCTCAGAAACTTGTGGACCTTTCTTTCTGACTTAGTCCTCCTTAGTACATGTATGTGCCCATCGATAGGACCTGTGATTAAAAAGGTTTAGTTCAATAGTTTAGTAACTTTTCTAAATTATTCTAAATTGTTGGCCCTTCAAACTGATTCAGTTAACAATTCTACTAACAATTTATTAGTATCCTGACTTCCCACAGCCTCTCCAACACTATTTCCTACTTTTCTCATCTTTGCCAGTTTGCTGAGTGTGAAATGAAATGGTAGAATTATTTAAATTTGTATTTCTCTCATTAGCAATTAGAAACAATTGTTCTGATTGCTTTCTGTTGGGTATTGATAATTTGAAACTCTTCTTATGAAAACTAGTTGTTCATATCAATCAAGCAACCAGTAAACATTTATTAGGCTTCTATTATCTTCTGATCACTGAACTAGGCATAGATGATATGAAGACAAAGATGTAACTGATTTTGAAGGACTCCATTTGTGAATCAATCCATCTCATATATTCTCTAGCATCCATTTATCATCCACATCTTTATCTATACATAACTTCATCTATATATTTGTTTTTATTTATCTACATGTCATCTATCTATATCTCTCTCATTACCTATATCTCTATCTACATCTATCTCTCTGTGTGTGTTTCTGTGTGTGTGTGTGTGTGTGTGTGTGTGTGTGTGTGATACCAAATGGGGTCACAGAGATTTGGAATTGACTGAACAATGAAACCACAAGAACGACAAAAAACAAAGTTTGTATCTCACTCATATCTATATCTAGATTTAAATTTGTCTCTATCTCTATTAACTATTTATATCTAAGTCTAGATCTTCCTTTACACGTACATACATCTATTCCTATGCTTATGCCTATGTTTATATCTACATCCATATCTACATCTGTATCCATACTCATATCCCTGTTTCTGTCCATCTGTCTGTCATCTATATCTATATCCTCACTCCTTTACATGGAATGTAACTTTCTTGCAGAACTGCTTCATTTTTGTTTGTGTGTGTGTATGTGTGTGTTTGTGTGTATAAACAGAGATATATTATATATAAACATATGTGTTTATTATACATACATAATTACATGTATGTATATATATTGCATTTACATATATACATATATTTTATATCAATATATTACATGGATATGTGTATATTGTACATGCATATATGCACCTACATGCATATGTATGTAACTGTGTATATACATGCAGAATGGCAATATATGCAAAATAAATGTATGGTAACAACAAGGAGGCTCTAGCATATGGGATCCAGAAAGATTTCCTGTAGAAGGTGATATTTGAACTGACTTTTGTAAGTGAGAGATTCTAAATTGATAGTGCTTTCCACTCATAGGAAATAGCCAGGCAAATGGTGCAGAGATAGGAAATGTGTCATATGAGAGGAACCACAAGGATGCCAGTTTGGCCAGATCATCGAGGGCAGGAAGGAGAGTAATGTAAAATAAAACTAAAAAATAAAAAGCATGTTATTGCCATGTTATAAAGAAAGAGCAAAAGTATCAAATTCACAGGCCAGCTAAAACTCTTGAGTGCAAAACTCATTTAAAATGTAACTGGGAAATGTTTAACTAAATATATAAAAATACAATACAATGTATATAATAGTAATTTGTGGTTTAGGTCAATATATGTCTCACAGGGAACCATTTCTATTTGAGGTTGACACCAATGATTGAAACGCATTAAGTCCTAAACAGATCAATTGATACTTGTCCCTAGATCTTAATAGAGAGCCATTTGACTTTATTGAACAGGGGAATAATATGATCAGAACTACAGTTTTGGTAAAAAAAAACTCTTTGGTGGTTAAATGGAAGATGAACCGGGAAGCAGAAGGTTGGAGCAGAGAGTTAAATTAGAATATTGTTGCAATCATCTAGTCTGAATTTACAGAGGCTGTGAAGAAAGTTGGTTTTACAACCAGTGTCTCTGGTAAAGGCCTCATTTCTGAAATATACAGAGAACTGAGTCAAATCTATAAGAATACAAGTCATTCCCCAATTGAATATGAATATATGAATATGAATATGAAATGAATATATCAAAGAATATGAACGGGCAGTTTTCAGAGGAAGAAATTAAATACATCTATAAGCATATCAAAAAGTGTTCTAAATCACTGTTGATTAGAGAAATGCAAATCAAAACAACTCTGAGATACCACATCTCACTGGTCAGATTGGCTAAGATGACAAAATAAGAAAATGATCAATGCTGGAGAGGATATGAAAAAATTGGAACACTAATGCATTGTTGGTGGAGTTGTGAACTGATTCAACCATTCTGGAGAGCAATCTGGAGCTACACCCATAGGACTATAAATAATTACATACTCTTTGACCTAGCAATACCACTTCTAGGGTTGTATCCCAAAGAGCTCATAGAAGTGGGAGGAAGACCCATATGTACAAAAATATTTATGGCAGCTCTTTTGGTGGTAGGAAAGAATTGGAAATTAAGGGGATGCCCATCAATTAGGGAATGGCTAAACAAGTTGTGATATATGAATGTAATGGAATACTATTGTGCTATAAGAAATGAGGAGCAGAGGACTTCATATTTACCTGGAGAGGCTTATATGAACTGATGCTGAGTGAGAAGAGCAGAACCAGAAGAAATGTGTACACAATTACAGACACAACATATGTGTGATGACCAACTTTGATAGACTGGACTGTTCTCAGCAATGCAGGGTTGTAAGACAACTCCAAAAGACTCATAATGGAGAGAGATGTCTACTTTCAGAGAAATAACTAGAAAGAACAGCATTTGAATGCAGATTGAAGCAAACTACCTACTCTTGTTCTTTTTCTTGTTTGGTTTTATTTCCTCTTTCCCATTGTTAATTCCATCTCTTACAATCCTGCTTTATAACCTGACTAATGTCTAATGTGAAAGTATTTGCAGTTCCTTATACTTGACTGCATGCTGCCATGTTGGGGGGGGAGAGAGAGGGGAAGAAAATCTGAAAATCAAGGGATTGTGGAACTGAATCTTGAAACTAAAAGTAAACAAACAAATTAATAAGGAGAAAAAAAATTTAAAAAAAAGAAATTTGGTGACTGTGTGAGGATAGAGAAAGCAACAGACTTAAGAGATTTCGTGGAAGTAGAATTGATTGGATATACAAGGTAAATGAAGGAGAGAAGAGTTGAATTTGACACCTAGATTAAAGACCTGCCTGAGATGAAGGATAACCACTTATCTGTTGGAAATGAATATGCTCATATAGAAATTCAGTCTACCCAAAACCCCTTCTGGGGTGTCAGCATTCTAAATATGGAAATATTTGTGTCCTTCCTTCCTTCATAAGCATTCAGCATCTGTGGTAAATCTTTTCACTCAACTTTATAGGGCTATAAATTTTTAAGGGATATTAGAGATCATCTGGAGGCAGCTAGGTGCTGTAGGATAGAGCACTGGACCTAGAGTCAGGAAGGTCTGAGTTCAGATCCAACCTCAGATACTTACTGGGCAAATCACTTAAACCTGTTTGCCTCAGTTTCCTCATCTGTAAAATAAGTTGGAGAAGGAAATGGCAAACCACTCTAGTATCTTGTCCAAGAAAACCCTATGGACTAGAAGGACCTGGTTTGTGGGGATCCACAGGATCAAAAAGAGTCAGAAAAGACTGAACAACTGAACACAAGGTCATTTAACCCAACTCTCTTGTTTTATAGAAGAGTAAATTGAGAGACAGTGAGTTTCAAAGCACTTGTCTAGCATCACACAAATAGGAAGTGGAAACACCAGGATTGAAATCAAGTCCCAGGATTTTAAATTCAGCATTCTTTCCATTGCTCCACACTCTAAACATTTTGTAAATAAAGTGGCTGCCCCTTTTAAATCAATATAATATCCATATGCCTATAAATAAGCATATCCTCAATTTTACAGGAATATATCTTGGTTGAGTGAAAGTTTCAAGAAATAAAAAGTTATATCCCCAAAGAAGTCTCTCTAAAAGGCCCAGTTGTAGTTTTATAGACTTTGCTTCTTGCTTCCAACTTTAATAGCACCATGCTGTAAATCAGATGCTTACCCATCTTACACTCATAGCCCACTGTGATTCATTAACAAATTCCAATCAAAGTGCCTTTTATCAGCAAGTTTACAGTTTTGCAGTCCTCTAATTTTTGACAAACCCTAGCCACAGAGGGAAAAATCACTGATTCAGTGTGAAATTTGATTTTCCTTTTGACCAGAATTTCATTTGAATTATTCAAAAGCCTTTCATGAAGATTTTTTTAATGTATTTTTGTGCTTCAGTTGATTACTTATGATGCTTTGCTTGATGCCTTTTATCCAAAAGCTAACATAAAAGTAATTCATTAAGCCTTAATTCAGAAGAGAAATCATCTAGGGCAAAAAAATACATTAGTACATTTCATGCCAGCAGGCATGGAGGTATTAGGGATATGTGTTTATAATGTAGTTTTATAAAGAATCTAAGGTATAAAGACAAGACCAGAATAAAATCTAAGTGTTCTGTTATCTTTCTGCCTCATATTTTAGTATAAAAAATGATTTTAATTGCATAGCTGTTTGTTGTTAACAAAATGCTTTCTTACCAGCAAAGCTATGAAGATATTATTAATATCATTAGTCCAGAGCAGAGCCAAGATGGAGGCATAGAAGCAACAAGGTTCTGCAGCTCCCACAAAGCCACCTCAAATACCCATAAAATATGACTCTAAACAAATTTTAAAGCTCCAAAACTCACAAAAATACAGAAAAACACATTTCTTGCTGAAGGCAGCTTGGCAGGAAGGGCTCATTGAAGCACGCTGAGAGCCGAAAACCAGCCAAGTCTGAAACTATGGCTTGGCCCCAGGGTGGCCAGGACGAGCTAGAGCTGGAGCCTTCAGGAGAGTGGATCAGCGGCAGCTGTGGCAGTTTGCAGAATTATCAAGCCATAAGAAACAAGGATTAAGTGAAAGTCAGTGGAACTTGGCTAACTTTGGGGGAGAAAAGCAGTTGGGCCAAACTGCCTCCAGGACAAGGAAGCGGCAGAAGCGGCACCCCTGCCACCACCTCCACATGGCTGCTTCAGAGCTCCTGGCATGCATACTACAGGAGGGCCAAGCAATTGTTCAGAGGCTAAGTGCTCTTGTATTGTGTGGCCTGAATCCAGATCATGGTTTTGGGTAGTGGTCCTGGGGTGCATTTTCAGTGAGCCAAAGCTGATGCGGGCTGCAAAAACCAGCAGCCTCCAAATAGCTCTGGCAGCTGCAAAAACCCCAGTGATTTGGGATAGAGCTTTCCCCTCTGGAAGCAGAGTTCCACAGAACTAAAAACTCAAGTAATTGACTGGCAACATGAGAAGGCAAAGGAAGCAAAGTAAGAACAGCAATTGAACTCTAGATTCCCTCTTGGGGGACAAAAAGGGTGAAAGCGTGGAACAGGAGGAAGACAACACAGTTAGAACTCCCACACCAAAAGCTTCCAAGAAAAATGAAGACTTCTTACAAGCCATAGAGCAGCTTAAGAAGGATTTTGAAAACCAAATAAGAGAGGTGGAGGAAAAATTGGGAAGAGAAATGAGAATGATGCAAGAAAATCTCATGTTGCCAGTCAATTACTTGAGTTTTTAGTTCT
>JAQQSV010013749.1:0-12450 GCA_028646515.1 Pseudochirops corinnae | reverse complement strand
ATATTGTGATATAATGTTTTGAATGTTTGTCTTGATTTGTAATGGAATAAACAGAGTGTTCACTATATTTTGTAATCTGAACTCTAAAAGCTGTTCACAGTAGCATTTCTTTGGGAATCTGCTGGTACATGGCATTACACATATATACATACATACATACATACGTACATACATGTAGACTTGTGTGTGTGTGTGTGTGTGTGTATATATCTCCAAATATCAGTCATTCAACAAGCATTTAATTCAGTACTTACTATATGTCTAGCCCATGACTAAGTGTTGGGAATATAAAAAAAAATCAAAAACAGTCCATATTTTCAAGGACCTCACATTCCATTTGGGGACATTTGTAAACAATTTTGTACACACAAGATAGATAGAGATAAGATTAGAAATAATGTCAGAGAGAACTCACTAGCAGTGAGGGAGGACCAGAAAAGGCTTCTTGCAGAAGGTAAGATTTGAGTCTTAAAGGAAGCCATTTGGTGAAGGAAAGTAGGGAGAATATTCCAGGCAAAGGGTTCACACTGTGAAAAGGAATGGAGTAAACTGATGAAGAATGTTGGGCAAGGAACAGCAAGAAGAGTGTTGCAAAATCATAAAGTATTTGGAGGTAAGTAAAGTGTAATAACCCTGGAAAAATATGAAAAATGATTGGTCATAAAGGTCTTTGGAAAGCAGAAAATTCCACATTTGGTCTTAGAGGTAATTAGGGAGTTTATTTGGGGCAAAAGGGGTGTGACATGGTCAGATCTGTACTTCGGGAAGGAAATTCCTTTTCTTTCATCGATTGAGATATTTAAAACTATATGTTACCCAGCTCTGGTATTAGTCAGGCATGAGCTTTGAGTTTTTCTGTTAGTAGAGAAGAGGTCTGTTAGAAAGCAGACAACATACATTTATCAAACGCCTGTTAACAACAACAACAAAAAAAAACATTAGATACTACTTGAGTATGAAAACAAAAATTAAAAAAATCAGTGTTTTAATGCAGTCATCCTTGTGATCAGAAGCATGCATTTATTAGTCAAAATTAGGTACCATGTGAGATGATTAAAAAGTTTTGTGTTATACCTATCTGAATCCACCAAAGGAAGACAAAACTTACATACAATGTTCCCCCCTGGATGTTGAAGGATATAAATGTCTCATATTGAAATCCAGAGTACAATTTATCTCTGTAACCTCTTTCAATCCCCATGACAATCACATGTGCATTATTATCTCAACTGTTCTAACATATTTATATATCTGGTCCTAATCTTTCTCCTGTCCCCCAATCCCACATTCCCAATTGGTTATTTAATGTTTAGCACTAAATGTTCCAGAAGCATCTCAAACTGAACACACCTAATAGGTAATTACATTGTTTCATTACTTAGTATTTCCCCACCAAAACCCATCACTCTTCTGAACTTCTTTAGTGTCACTGAGGGAACCACCATCCTCCCAGGCACACAGATTGGAAGTCTTGGTGTCATCCTTTCCTACTCATATCCAATTTCTCCATAGATGCTAGGTCTTACCTACAAAATCTTTCTCATCTTTTCTTTCCTCTTCAGTCACATAATTAACACCCTAGTTCTTGTCTATATCACATCTCATTTGCCCATATAGCAACAGCCTCTTAGGTATTCTCCTTTACCTCAAATCTTTCTCCATTCCAATCCATATTCCCCAGTGCTACCAATGAAGTGGAGGTCTATTCAGTAAACTCCAGGGGCTCCTTGTTGTCTCCAGGATCAAATGGAAACTTCTCCTTTCGACATGTGGTCCTTTTCATAACCTGACCTCTTCCTACCTTTTCAGTCTTCTCATATAGGACTACGCTCCTTTAACCCTGTTATTCAGTCATGTGAGACTATTTGCTGTTTTGTATACACAACACTCGATTTCTGGTTTGTTTGCCTTCACACTGGCTGTCCCCCAGATGTAGAGAACATTCCCTCCTTGCTTTATTCTCTTAAAATCCCTGGTTTTCTTCAAGCCTCAGATCAAGTTCCATGTTCTCCATGATGAGGTGAAGCAGACATGAGTACTTGAGGCAGATGGAGCCAGCAAGATGTAGAATGTGAGATAAGAGATAAGATGCAGGATGTGATAAGTCAGAAAAGTGATCAAAGAAGACTATGTATTAAAGCCCTCAACCATAGACATCTGTAGGCTTTCACAAAGCACCCCAATTAACCCAGCATTCCAGAACACCTCTTTCCCTCCTCTTTTTTGCTCTCTTTGCTTATCTGTATGGACTACACGAAATCCTGGAGCAGTCCTCCTTTCCCCCTTTCCGATTCTCCTTGCTTGTCGGTATGAAAAAGACACCTCTAGACTTCTTGATATCCCTGATATCCCCTCCTTCCTTCTGCTGTTTCCCTTCCCCATTCCATAAAATTGTATTTAAACCAGACCTTTGACCTGGTCTATTGCTCTGCAGGCCTTAGGGGAGCAGGGCCTTCCACCTATGCTCCATTTCTCCCACATGGAAACAGGGACAGCTTGAATGTCTCACCCTAATAAATGCCTTTCTTTAAATTAATTAATCTAAGTAACGATGATAATTAATTAACTGATGATAATTAAATTAAGTTAATTCCTTCAGACACTAGGACACATCCATTTATTCCTCATCATTTCTGGTGATTCCTCATCATTTCTTTATCCTCATCTTCCTTTTAACTAAGTGCACTCTCTCCTATAACCACTTGGTGTTCATTTTGTACATATTTAGCATTTATTTTTATGTTTTCCTGCTTTTTTCCCATTATAATATAAGTTTTTTGAAGGTAGGTACTTTAGGATATTTTTTTTTCTTTTTAGAGGGGGTAGGGCAGGGCAATTGGTGTTAAGTGACTTGCCCAAGGTCATAAGACTAGTAAGTTTTAAGTGTCTGAGGCTGGATTTGAACTCAGGTCCTCCTGACTCCAGGGCCAGTGCTCTATTCACTGTGCCACCTGGCCGCCCCCAGAAGGCAGCTACTTTTTCACATTTGTCTTCATATTTCCAGTGCTTAGCACAGTTCTTGGCACATCATAATCTCTTCTAACATGCTTACTGATTAAGTTTGATTCAATAATTCTTTCTGTTCAAATTAATGACATAAAGTTTGGTGCACGAGCTGGAGTCACTGCAAAGGAGAATAACACTTGATCCCTAATTTCAAGGAAGTTTAAGTATCCCTCCTTCCTAGAAACTCTCAAACTATTCTGACTTCTCCATGTATTTAATTGTCTAATATATGCTTTAATGTATGCCTTGTATGCTTCATTCCTGCACATTCCCCATTAGATTGAAAACTGCTTGAGACAAAAAAAAGTGTCTTTTTTTTGTCTTGTATCTTAAGAAATTGGCAGAGTGCCTTCTTCAAACATAGGAGATTCTTTTTAATTTTTTTTGGAGGGGGAAAAGCAAAGCAATTGGGGTTAATTGACTTGCCTAAAGTGTATTGGTAATGGAATTTAGAGGTCACCTGTATTGGCTTGGTTTTTGGGTTGAGTGATGAACCCAGAGCTTGTGAATCCCACTCATGGGATGGACTTGTTGATGTGAAGAGAGAGAGCTGAACTTGAAGGATATAGATATGTGTGCCTTGGATATAGAGAGAAGACCCAAGCAGAGAGAGAGGCAGAAGAACTTTTTGAGAGTAGCATTGTGGAGGCACAGAGAGAGGACAATTGCTGGAGTTGCACAGAGAGAGAGAGAGAGAGAGAGAGAGAGAGAGAGAGAGAGAGAGAATGGAAAACCAAAGCCACCCAGACTTCTTAGGGCTACTTGGAGCTGCCTAGGACTTTTGAGAGCTGCTACCTGGAGCTTGCTGAGGACTGAGGAGACATGACTGTGTTGCTGGTATTTTTTTTTCTGTCTGTTTTGATGTTGCTTTGCCAGATTCACCTGCTGGTGAAGGACGCTGCTGTTGTTGCAGAGGTCCTGGAACCTTGCTGTTGGTTCAGGG
Organism: Pseudochirops corinnae; assembly: GCA_028646515.1. Lineage (NCBI taxonomy): Eukaryota > Metazoa > Chordata > Mammalia > Diprotodontia > Pseudocheiridae > Pseudochirops > Pseudochirops corinnae. Next base: position 8,501 of record JAQQSV010013749.1, on the reverse strand, counting down.
TTCCTGAGACTCTTGTACAGGCATAGAGTAAATTGATGACGACACTGACAATGCATATTGTGACTTTGTTAAGCTTTGTCTCCCCAGGAACGGAGATTACTGAGAACTTGCCTCAGGTCAAGAGGAAGAAAAGACCTGTCTTTGGCTATTAAATGCTGTGAGGATATCTTAACCATGTTGTAGCTTAGGGGTAGATGGCCTTTGTGCTCTCCACTGCCCTTTTTGAGAAGGTACTTGGCATTAACTGGTTAACTGATGATAATTGTAATTTAGTTGTGATCCAGGGGTGGGAAACTTTAGACTTTTTGTGCTCTGTGACTCACCAAATGAATGTACTTTGTTTATGATTGGAAATTAATCTCGATTTGAGAAGACAGACTTTGTGACTGATTAAATGAATGTATTAGCCAGGGGTGGGGTACTTTGACTTTATACTTTGTGATTGAATTGACAACTTGCTAAATGACTGAGTTATACTGTATTTTGATTTTCTCTCTTCTGTGAATATTTTGCCCTAATTTGTCACTGAATAAATGGAGAGTTACTATGCTGGTATTCCTAACCTTGGAAGTTGCCTTTGCTTGGCATTACACAAGGTCACACAGCTAGTCAAATGTCAAGTGTCTGAGACTGGATTTAAACTCAGGGCCTCCTGACTTCTATATTCACTGCACCTTCTAGCTGCCCCCATAGGAGATTCTTAATAAATCTTTGTTTAACCAAACTGACTTACAAGAGGACAAGACAACTACTCAATTAACCATAATGCAAGGCAGAATGTGATAAAAACTACAGATTAGTATAAAATTTAGTGGATTTCAAAGGAGAGATCATATCCTATGAAGAACAATCAGGAGTCAGTGAAGGAAGCAGCATTTGAGTGGGGCTTTGAGAGATGAATAAGACTTTGAAAGGCAGATACAGTAGAGAGAATAATACGTAAACGTGAAAAGATGGGAAATGCCTCAAGGTCTATTGAAACAAGTGATAATCCAGTTTAGCTCAAACATAGTATAGGTAAGTTGGAAGGGATAGAGAGGAATAGGGTTAGGCTGGAGCCAGAACATGGAGATGATTGAATGCCAAAAAATGAATTTAGATTTAATTTGTCAGTCAGCTAATTAAAAGTATTTAAGCTAGGGGTTCTTATCATCAGAAAAATGCTTAGGATACTTAAGCTTTCAATATTTTGTCTAAAGGGTTGAAAAAGGGAGATTATTGCATGAGCAGGATTATTCCTTGTAACTAAGGTGGATTTTAGTGTGTGTGTGTGTGTGTGTGTGTGTGTGTGTGTGTGTGTGGTAGATTTTTGTTATTCTTTCTTATACTTTAGTTCCCAGGATCCATAGCCATAACAATCTCATATTCCCAGGTGTTAGATTTGAGTTCTCATGATCATGATTCAAAACATCTCTATCATGTATATAGTGCTATATAATGATGAATAATATAAATGTGTGCTTAAATGGTAAATATCCACTGTGACTCTGAAGTGAGGTATAATGATGAGACAATGTAAATTTGTAAGGCTGTTGCTGGCTTCTTTATCTGTTGCCCTATAAAACAGGTGAGCACTGGTCAGTGGGTGAGGAACCCATAGGGTTGAATACACAAGCAAGAAAGCTGTGTTTGCCTTGATTGGCCCCATCAAGGCTTGGGGGGAATCTGCCTTTGCATCAGTTGCCCCCTACTAAGTCTTGAGGGGATTTAGGGAAACACATAAAGTTTGCCTATTTCAGTTGATCCCATAGAGATGTAGGGGTAGTTGCTCCCCTCCTTCTTGGTGGCACCTAAAAGGAGGGTGATGAGGGAATGCTGTGGGAGTTGATGCCCCCATTATCAGCAAATCCTCTAGTGAGAAGACTAGACTTGAATTAAGTAAGATGATTAGCCCCTCTGGAGCTGTCTTCCTGTCTTTCCTGTCTGACCAGGTCAAGAGTCAACCTGTGCTAGTAGCCTTCCTGTGCGCTAGTGTCTCCATCTGCCTTACATCCCCACGAGAACCCAAGTGTAACCACATGAAAAGAAATATCCCCACTTGTTTCAGTTGCAGAAGAGATAAGAGGCCCATAATAATTATATAGACTGAATCTCTGACCATAGAGATACTAAAAATTTTTTTTGAGTCAGCTGCTACCATGAGTCAGTAAATCTCAGGACCTCTAATGGATTTTTTCATTTGATATATTACCTCAAACTGGTGTAATTAAGGTTTTAAACACTAGGAATCTGCAGCCCACAGCTGGAATTATGGCAAAAATTCAGACCAAATCCCACCTTAAACAGAAGGCCTGTCTTATTATTGTAGTTGTTATTAATATAGAATATCATATATATAATTATAATATACTAATAATTACTATTTAATTTTTACACAGTGCTTTAAAAATATCTCATTGTAGCTTCATAAAGACCCTGGGAGGTAGGTACTACTGTTATCCCCATTTTACAGATGAGGAAACTGAGGGCTCCTTGAGAGCATCCCTAATGTTTAGCAAGGTACCTGGCATGGAGTAAGCACTTCACACTTCATGAATGACTGAAACAAGCTATGTCATAGTTCATGGGTTAGTCATTTAACCTCTCAAAGGCCCAGTTTCCTCATCTATCAAGCAGCAACAATAAAGTTCCCAGGGCTGTTCTGAGAAAAGTGCTAGTGAAAAACACTGTTGAAATGTGATCTCTTAGTATTCCCTGAGGGTTCCAAACTTTACTAATAAATAATATTCTACAAAGAGATACGGGAGGAAGGGCTGGATAATTGTGTTATTTTCAAGCCATTGGCACCAAGCATTAAGGATTTTGCCTCAAAATACAACAACAAATAGAACAACAACAGTAACAACAACATGCTATCCAGTGTGCATGACTCCAGAAGTTAAAACCAAGTTAGTCATTTTTGATCTCCTACTCAACATTCCCTTTCCAGGCCTCTGATTTTCCTATTACCACTAGAAACTAGGTCAAGTATTACACCTAATCATGAAAGGCATCTGCTGATGTCATCTCTATGGATTCCTTTCACTGTTTTTCCCCTTTTTCCCATTGCCTGATCCTCCTTCCTTTTTACCTTCAATATTTCCTAAAGTATAAGAATGAAAAGAAATGTCTACACCCATCCAAAAAATATTTTTATAGATAACACAGTGCTTGTCATTTATGCATCAATGAAAGCAGATTAGAAAAACTTTCTTATAAACAATCCTTCCAGAATTCTCCAATAAACATTTTTCCATAGCAGCATTAACTGATTTGGGTCACCTTGCTTTAATACCCTACTTATGTTTTTGACCAAGCAGAATGTAGCATCAAAGTGCTTAAGTCTAAAACAATCCTCCAGCATTCTTCACTCATCTTACCTCTATATATTCCATTGTAGCCTCCTGTATGAACCCTTCCTCTCATGACTTCCAGATGCCCTCCATGGTCTGAAGTGAAGTAGACGATTGTGTTGTTTCTCAAACCATTTTCATCAATGGCATCAAGAACTTTGCCTTCAAGGGGAAAAAAAGGTGCAAATGCAGTTGGTGACATCCAAAAATTATAAAGTTTTTAATATTTTATTCTTATCTAATATTTTATAAAAGCATAAAAAGAATAATGTATATGAGTATCTTCCTTTTTAAAATTATGTCCTATTTATCTCATATTTAGTTGATTTTGTATATGTTTTTTGTATGTTGTCTACTCCATTAGATTGTAAGATCTTTGAGAAAAGTGGGCTTTTTTGTCCCTTTTTGTATCCCCAGCACAAAGTACAGTACTGACACATAGTAGCATAGAAGATGCTTCATAAATATCGATTGATTGATGGATTGATACATTACCATAGGAATGGCCAACATTTCTACAAAGGAAAGTGCTTTGCAAAAGCCATCTCAGCTTTCATATGACAGAAAATGAACTTAATTTTGAACCTGTCAAGTCACATTATACAGAAACTGTCATAAGAGAAATACATATATGCACTATAAAATTGACATGAGATAAAGATAATATTGTGCAGGACACAGGTTATCCTATAAAATACTGTTATTCTACCATGAAGACCTAACACTTTTACAAACCCCTCAGCTTATTAAACCAATGCAAGTACTCCATGTGGTTAGCTCAACACAATTAGTTAAGGAATGTTCCGCACATATTCCACAATCTTGCTTATGCAACCTACATGTCAACACAATTCTTCTGAAACAGCTACCAAGGATCCTTCATATGGAGTAGTGATATCACCCAAGCAAGTTGCATCAAATCCATTATGTTTAGATTATTCATTTCCTTTCAAAGTACAAATTCTATTTTATAAGGTGTTTTTTTTTTTGACAGATGTATGCTTGTATTAGTTAAGGAAATCCTAGGAAGGAAACCACTCCAGCCAATGTACCAGATTACTCACTTTGTGATTTATGATCTTAATGTTACCTGAGACATCAAGTAACTGAGACCTTCAGTAACTTACCCAAGGTCACAGAGCCTGAATGTGTCAGAGACAGGACTGGAACCCATGTCTTCCTGATTCTGAATGCAACTCTCTATCTCCCTACCCCCTTTCTTCTAATTTTGTTTGCCAATAAATCCATAATTACAAGGAAGATAATTGTGCATATACTTTAAATCAGTTGTTAAACATTTACCATAGCATACTATTAGATAGATGATGGATGGATTGATAGATGGATAGAGAGATAGATAGATAGATAGATAGATAGATAGATAGATAGATAAATGAATTCAATTATCTGTACAACATGGGTGATCTTGGTCACTTTTCTATATTAATACAAAGCAAGTAGGGTTCCTAATATATAGGGAATGAGAAATAGGAAAATTCATTTTGACAAGTGAGCATATAAGGAAACCTTAAAACGAAAGGGTGCTTTCAAGTCCTGGTACTGTTCAAAAAAAAAGAAAAGAAAGAAAAAAGAAGCCCTCAGCAACTTAAGATAGTAAAATGATATAGAAAGATTTGGCTATGGGAAGCAAGATCACACTAATGAACACCTCTTTCCATAATTATTATTTGTTGGATGAATTTTCAATCACTTTGAGGCCAGTTAATTAAGTTTTCATTACATTTCATATCTCCTCTCATGCTAATTGATAGCTCTACCAGCCAGTGACAGTGGAGAACAATGTATATCTCCTTTTTTCCTCTATCAGTACAACTCAGGAATCAGGGCAGCAATGTGAGAGGCAAAGTGTCTCTTGCTATTATGGATTCTCTATAATTACAACCAATACTCCCAAATCCTCAGAAGATTGCTCAATGTCTCCCTAATGTGAAGAAAGGGGAAAAGAAGAGAGAAGAGAAAGATGCTGGGGGGAAAAAAGAACAACAGGGAAGGGAGGTCTTTCCAAGGGTAACAAGGTACAAAAAGGAATCTGACTAATTGCTGAAGGGAAATTTCATAATTATGTCTCAGACATCTATATATTGCATAATAGGAAAAGGTTCTTTCACTTACCTACCAGAAAGTCCATTTCTTCTACAAAGTCTCCATAAGATCTATGCTTGCTACTTCCAATAAACTCATTTATTGTAGGAAGAGGTACATGGACATTTAAAAGACTATAAAATAGGAGGAAAGGTTCATCTTTTTTTCTAAAAAGACAGAAACAAATAGAGTTTGCATGAGATTTATAAAAAACAATTTACACATTTAGAATAATATAATTCTATTATATATTATGAAATTGTGATTATATAATATATTCTGATAATATAAAATTTCCCCTTGTTTATACATGTATTAGATTCTTCTTACTGCCTTCCCAATATAACTATGACAAAGTTCTATGTAAAAAAAAATAGGGAAAGGACTATTGATCAATATTTATTCCATAGAAACCAAAACATCTCTATTTAAAGCTTACAGACAACCAATAATAAAAATATCTTTACAAAATTGTTCTTTACATGAATGCATCATGGTGATGATGACAATGATGATATTAATAGAGACTTTAAACTTCACAAAGTGATTTGCATATATTATCTTAATTGAGTCTCACAGCAACCCTTAGGAATACAGACATACCTAGAATGATATTGGCACACCATACAGATTGGATGGGGAGAACATTCCTTTTATTTCTCCTTTCTTCCTTTGGAAGAATAATATGGGCAGTCTACCAAAGGCAGACTAGTTCACCCTTCTCCCCACTATCCCAAACTCTTTCTCTAAAATAATAACTCATCAAAATATAGGAAAGACACTGTCAAAGAAAGTGTCCTCAATTCCTCCATTAATCTGTCCTACTAGACCTTTCTTCAATGATTGTACTTTGGGATTTTTGAAAGGGTTGGGATTAAAGTGTTGTTGTAAAAATGTAGCATCCATATAAGGTTTTGTTTGATTTTTCTTCCATGAAACTGGTTTTGAAGCAATAGAATCATAATCAAAATGACAAATGTGGTTTACACTCAAATTCACTTGGAAATTTCTGGAGTAAAGCAGTGAATCATGAAATTATCAGTATTTTCAGTTTAAGGAATACTACTATACACTCAGAAAACTGGTCATTTCTAAAAATAATCACTTGGACAGGAGAAAGCAGGGAAGTGTGGCAGGTTATACACAGAAAAGGGAGAGTCCATCTAAACAGGACTGTGATATGAGGACAAAAGGCATTGATAAAACCGGGAAATACTGAAAAATGGTGACTCAGTAAAATGGGAAAGTGCGAACAAACTGATAATTAGGACGGAGATTAAGACCCTGAGGAGCTGAGTTCATATTCACCTCTGCAACCTACTAATGTGTGAGTTTGGGTAACTCATTTAACCTTTCTGGGCCTCAGTTTCTTCAACTAGGAAATGAAGGCATTTAGACCATTGGGCTAAAGATACTATCTAAATCTAAATTTATGAGCCCAGTGATTCTCTCATACTTAGAATTCTCCGAATTTTCTGTAAGAACTTGGACTAACAAGAGTTAGAAAAAGGAAATTAATCTTAGGGCCTTCCCTCTGAGGTTGCCCCCCATTACACACACAAACATATACACACACCATTCAGATACATATATATAGATATGTACACACTATATATTTAATGTATTACATGTTGGAGAGACACATATGTATGCATATGCACATATATATAACAAATGCACATGCATGCACTATATATATGTATGTGTTTCTCTATATAAATATCTCTTTATATAGATATAGATGTGTATATATATATATACATATACATATATATATATATATATATATATATATATCTTCCATACATAGCTGTTTGGTTTACATGTTATCTACACCAGGAGACTAGAAGTTCCTTGAGAGAAGAAAACCAATGGAGCTTTAATTTTTGCCTTTTCTTGTATCTTCAGTATTTGTTTGGAGCACTATGGGCACTTAGGGCACTTAATAAATGCTAGGTGACTTACTGAGTAGGATAATGACTAATGTATGTGTAGGGGTAGCTAGATGAAACAGTGGATACAGTGCCAGGCCTGGAGTCAGGAAGATTTTTCTTTCTGAATTCAAACCTGTCCTGACACTTACTGTTACTTAATCCTGTTTGTTTCAGTTTCCTCATTTGCAAAATGAGTTGGAGAAGGAAATGGCAAATCACTCCAGTGTCTTTGACAAGAAAACCTCAAATGGGGTCACAGAGTGTCCAACAGAACTGAAATGACTAAGCAACAACAATGACTAATGCATAGCTACAAGATAAGGATATTCCTATATTGAGGAAAGGGCTGCTGCTCCAAAACTATGGAAGAAATCTATGAAACTGGATATTTAAGAGGCATGGGCAAGTAAAATGGGAAAATATACCTAAAAACAACTCTATCTGTGTAGCATGTGTAGGCCTAACAAAAATGCAAAGTCAGACTTCATGAGATGGCTGCTTTCTTTGGTTCAGTTTTCTGAAATCACGGTAGCTCTCTATGAAATTTCTGGATGAGAAAAACCCAAGTACATTAAAGTGAAACTCAGCTATTCATTACTGGATTTCATGAGTATTTTTGCCAGCATGCTCCTGTTGGACTAGCTCCTTATAACTCTTACAAAAAGAGAAAATTTTACTTGATGGTATGGGTTATACACTTACTGATTTTTCCATCTTTTTTGTGTATGGAGGGGGGAATATTTGTTCATTTTAGTTTTGCTACTTAATTTACCAGTAGGGGGTAAACTGTTCAACAGTGTTAATCTTCTTTTTTTTTTTTTCATTTTCCTTTCTTATGTTTCCTTCTCCAAAGAGCCATCCAGCTCCCAGGTTTGAGTTGGGCCTCACAGTTCTATTATACATACCAAGTTGCATAATGACTAATGACTGAAGAGATTCTATTTGCTTTGAATGTTTCCACAGAGAATCAAAACAACTTTCTGTCAGAAAACTCCTAAGAAAATGTTGCTATTTTTTGTCACTACTAATCAAGACGATGAAAGATTAAAGATTTTTTATGTCATTTCTCATTGCCTCTGGTTTCCTCATTTTGGAATGACTTTACCGAAAGTTCTTTCTCTGAATATTTAGC
>JAQQSV010013747.1:0-12451 GCA_028646515.1 Pseudochirops corinnae | reverse complement strand
AGCTCTGGCTATACTCTCCTCCTCCCTCTCTCTGCCATGATCCTTCTTTTCCCCAAAGAAGGAATCTAGGGTTTGGTTGCTGTTCTTACTTTGTTTCTTATGCTTATTCTTACTCATGGTTGGTCAGTCCGTGATTTTTTTTTTAAATCTCTGTGGGGCTCTGCTTCCAGAAGGGAAAGCTCTGTCCCAAATCGCTAGGGTCCTCCTGGCTGCCGTAGCCCTCAGGAAGGTGTTGGGTCTCTTTCCTACTTACTTCTGGCTCACTGGATAATGAAGACTCACAGGACCGAAAGCCCAAGACCGCGAACCGGATCCAAGTCGCTCAATGTGACAGTACTTGGCCTCTGAACAATTGCTTAGTCCCCCTGCTGTCTGCAGGCCGAGGGGCGGAAGCTGCAACACAAAACCTCTGCCTTTCGCTTTCCAGCCCTGGAGGCCTTTCGGCCAGACTGCTTTTCTGCCCTGATTTCACAAGTCCCACTGACCTAGTTCTGAATGCTGCTGCAGCTGCCACTAATCTGCTCACCAGAGGCTCCTCAGCTCCTCCCATCCAGCCACCCCCGGGGCTCAGCCAGGGCTTCAGGCCAGGCTGGTTTTGGTTCGCAGTGCTGATATGGTTCCTCGTAGCCGAGCTGACTTTAGTGCAAAGTATATTTGTGTGCATTTTGGAGTTCTAGGATTAGTTTAGAGTCATATTTTATGGGTATTTTGGGGTGGCTATGTGAGAGCTGCGATATGTTGCTGCTCCCACACCGCTATCTTGGCTCCGCCCCCCCCTACATTTTTAAATTTAAAGTTTTCTAATTATTTTATCTCCACCACCAGGCAATGAATATCTCAATGGCCCAGATAATATCTTTGCTCAGACAGAATATCAGTGGAAGCTAGATGGCTCAATGGATAGAGCTCTGTGCTGAAGTCAAGAAGATCTGAGTTCAAACCTGGCCTCAAAAAGTTACTAGCTATGTGACCCTAGGCAAGTCACTTAGTGTCTGTTTGCCTAGGAGGCAGCAAAGTGGCTCAATTAAAGGGTGCTGGGCCTAGAGTCAAGTAGACCTGAATTCAAATCCTGTCTCAGATACTTACTAGCTGTGTGACCCTGGGCAAGTCACTTAGCCTCTGTTTACCTTAATCCAGTGGAAAAGGAAATGGCAAACCATTCTAGTATCTTTGACAAGAAAATCCCCTGGACAGCATTGTGAACTGCCATCATCATCACCACAAGGAATACCAACCTGGTAATCCGGAAATGTTGGTGTTAGTTCCCACTCTTCCCTAACCAGGTGTCTGATTTTACTTTTCTAGACTATTTCGTTATCTGTCAACTAGGACTGTATTGCAGTGAACAATTGTTCTTTTGTAACCACACCCACATACATGTGCTACACAATAGGGAAATGAGCCTACATGTTATGGAGAACTTTAAGGTTTTCAAAGAGTTTTGTGTGAACTATCTCATTTGATACAATGACTTTGTGAGGCAGGTGACATGTTTTGTTTGATTATACCTATAATTTCATTGATGTGTGCAATTCCTCAAAAAGCTAAGTGACATATATACCTAAAATTTACTCACCAATATTAACTATCAGAAGAAAAAGCAGAAATTGGGATGTTGCCTAACAAGCTATAACTATAGGAACAATGAAGGGAGGATTGTTGGCCAACTCTTTAAGGGCCTCTCAAAGTATGTTTCATGTATATCCGTAAATCTGTGTCGTGGTATTGGTATAGTTAAACCCAGTACATGAAATATGAGTCAAAAAACTTTCTGGTTGTCCTTTAGAAGAAGCAGTATATTGTACTGCAAAGATCTCAAAAGTCTGACTTGAAAAATCTTGATTGGATGCTATCTTAGACACTTACTCGCTGCATGTGACCTTGGCTACGCCAATCCCTTTTAAGTCTCAATTCCTCAGACTGTGAAGTAAACCTCATAAACATCTGCCTTCCCAATCTGACTGGGGCAGCTAGGTGCCACCTAGATAGACAGTACTGGGCCTGGATTCAGGAAGACTCATCTTTCCAAGTTCAAATTTGGCCTCAGACACTTGCTAGCTATGTGACTCTGGGTAAGTCACTTAACTTTGTTTGCCTCGGTTTCGTCATCTGTAAAATGAGCTGGAGAAGAACATGGCAAACCACTTCAGTATCTTTGCCAAGAAAACTCCAAATGGGGCATTTCAACAGAACAATACCAATCTGACAAGATGTCTGTAAGGGTCTTGCCTAGAGTAACACAAGTATTAAATAGTGGGATAAGACTTAGGCCAGGTCCAATGACACCAAATGGAGTACTTTCTAATCCTAAAATACTCCCTACCCCAGGAAAACAAGAAGTTATCTTTTCCCAAAATAACTGTCAGTACCTTAAAATAGTTAAATAATAATAATTATTCTACATAATACCTCTTTCTTTACCTTCGGCCAGTTCCTGAAACCTGCTAGCCTTAAAGAAAGTCACTAGTAATTAAATTCCATTTTCAAAACAGCTTCAACAGCATAGAAATAAATACCATTATCACAAAGCCTGATAAAATTTAATTAATTACTTTGAACTTGATAAAGCAAGCAGAAAAAATTAATTAGTATTTTCAGAAAATAAGTAATGAAGACTATCTTATGACATCTCTAGCTCTGATGCAAATTAACTTGGTGGGCTCTAAGTGATGTAAACTTGAAACTAAACCTTACAGAATATCTACTTTTTTGCTTTTAAAGATGCAAAAAAGTAATGACAACTTATATATTTTACTACATGATATTTTATACACCTTATCCCATCTCTTCTATCTGCTACCTATATAACTTAAGAAAAGTATCAAGAAATCAAGTTTGACAGGCCTTGATTTCTTTGTCTGTAAAATAGGGGAAAAAGTGGGGAGCTGGGCTATATGACCTCTGAGGGCCCTTCCAGTTCAAAATGTATGATCGTATGATCTCATTTAATCTACAGAATCCTGTGAGATGGGGAAGAGAAGTATGCACAGACAAAAAAAAATAAGGACTGACTTGCTATAGTGGAAGAACCTGGACCCATAGACGCAGACACAAACATAAAGATAATGACAGTTTTTTTAGTTGATTTTCTAGGATTCTCTACGTATACCATAATATCATCTGCAAAGAGCGATAGCTTTGTTTTCTCATGGCCTGTTTCTAATTCCTTCCATTTCTTTTCCTCCTCTTATTGTGAGAACTAACATTGTACACAGTAACAGCAACATTGTGCGATGATCAACTTTGCTAGACTTAGCTCTTCTTGGCAATACGATGATTTAAGACAATTCCAAAAGTCTCATGATGGAAAATGCCATCCACATCTAAAGAAAGGTCCAAACAATAGAGTCTGAATGCAGATTGAAGCATTCTGTTTTCTCTCTCCTTTTCTTTCTCATAGTTTTCCCCTTTTGTTCTGTTTCTTCTTTCACAACATGACTAATGTGGAAATTGTTTAATATGATTGTACATGTATAACAACCTATATCAGATTGCTGGTCATCTTAGGGAGAGGGGGAAGGAGAAGAAAATTTGGAACTCAAAAATCATTCAAAAAAGTGAATTCTGAAAACTATTTTTACATGTAATTGGAAAAAATAAAATACTATTAAGTGGGGGAAAAGATAATGATAGTATCTCACATTTATTTATTACTTTGAATTATGCAAAGCAGTCTTCTGGGGAAAAAAATACAACAAGTTGTGCTTTTATTAGTAAGACAAGTAATATTATCACCATTTTAAAGAAGAGGAAACAAGAATCTTCGATAACTAAAATGATGTTCTCTGGGAAACTGTTAGGCTGCAGACAAATGAACAGAACCCCCCAGTTTAGTGATGTGGATTTCAAGAGGGGAAAATATGTGGGAAAATGAGTTTCTTGAGTATAAGTCCTGTCTCTGACATATACTAACTGTGTGACCACAGGCAAGATATAATGTCTCAGTGTAATAAGAAATTATCTTATACATAGGAGAAAGAAACCTCCCTCAAACAGCTGATTTAACATCCCTGGGCCTCAGTTTCCTCATCTGTAAAATGAAGGAGATTGAATTAGATAGCTCCTGAAGTCTTGTTCAGTCCTAAACCTATGATCCTATGATTAGAACAAATAATAATGATGATAAAAGTAGCCAGATAAGGACCTAGCTACATGAAATCCAATGGTCTGTTACACAACTATTTATTTGATAAATGAAAATGTTATAAAAATATCTTTCCTGGGTTTTTTTCCCCAGGAAATAGTGCTTTTTTTCCCCCAAACCTGCGTTTTTACTTTTTAGAATTATGGGTCATCATACTGGGTTAGTGGTTAAAAAAAAAAAACGAGACTCTTCTCAGCAATGCAAGGATATAAGACAACTCCAAAAGACTCACGATGGAAAAAGATGTCTACATTCAGAGAAAGAACTAGAAAGAACTAGAGAGAACAGAGTTTGAATGCAGACTGAAGCAAACTACCTGCTCTCTTTCTTTTTCTTACTTAGTTTTGCTTCCTCTTTCCCATTGTTCATGTCATTGGTTACAATCCTTCTTCACAACCTGAATAATGTCTAATGTGAAAGTATTTGCAGATCCTATACTTGATTGCATGCCGCCATGGGGGTTGGGGGAGAGGAGAGGAAGGGGGAGAAAATTTGAAACTCAAGAGAATGTGGAACTGAATCTTGTAAACTAAAAGTGAACAAACAAATTAATAAAGATGTGTGTGTGTGAGAGAGAGAGAGAGAGAAATAGCCAGCCTGTTGAGTTTTTCAATTTTCTGGCATAATGAGCACTGTTATTCAGATTAATAGTATAACATTTTTCCAATGTCCTTTTAAGGGTGATTGTAAGTTGAAGAAACTCCAAATGGGATCATGAAGAGTTGGACGTGACTGAAACAACAAAGTTGAAGAAGCTTGTTAAATGTCACCATGATTCAAACATAGAAAAAAAGAGTATTTGCCAGGCTGGAGAGTAGTAAGAATCAGTAGACAAGCAGTTAGCAGAGTAGAGATTACATGTGGTAGATATTCCTTGAGTAAACCAATGACATTAAAGCTTGAAAAACCCCAGAACTTCAAGTTATTCTGAGCACATGCGTTTTCCTCCCTTATGTGTTTTCCTTCCAACTTCCTTTCAGTGTCTGCCCACTGTCCTTCCCCTTACCCCAAATACTTAGTACATTAGCGGGAGAATGTGACCCAGGTGTATGCAGAATTACGTGTTTATTACTATCATTATACAGTTATTTTAATATATTGGTACCTGTAATGTTATTATTGATTTTGTTTTGTGCTAAATAAATGGTTATGTTTAAAAAAAAACCAACACAAAAAGCACAAAATTACTATAAATGTGGGTGAATATTGTTGTTATTCACAACAATCACCATCATAAGATTCATTAAGCTACAGGCCACTTTAGTATTTCTGAGCTATGGGTGCCTCGATTAGTTAATAAAAGAAGGGCTTTGATCATTTTGCTCTGTGTATAAAAATGCCTGCAGGTGTTTACCAGAGAGCTGGTCCTCTTCGGCATTTGCTTGGGATTACTTGTGTAAGCAGGGCTTTGCCCTGTCCAGGTAACCATGACCTAAAATGGAGACATTCTGAATTTCTCTACCATGTGGGTTAGAGAAGCCCCCTCTCTCAGCTGCACAGGGAAACAGAGGGTGCCATATGGGAGAGCCTCTATTTTTTTCTTCCACGATGTCCAGAGAAGATGAAGACCATATTCATTCATAGCAGGAGTTTAACCTGTGGTCTTGAGAACTGGGTTTGGGGGTTTTGTTTTGGTCTGTTTTGTTTATCTGTTTCAGTTCTAGGTACTAGTCTAGTGAAATATTGAAAGGAACAGGAATTGGGCTATGGCACTCTTGGAGGCTGCCAGATTTTCAGCCAACCAGCCTGAGCACAGGAGAAGTCAGAGTTTGAGAGAATCGGGCCTAAAGGAGGTTTTGGATTTGGAATTTGATTGAACTGTGCTAGCTAAGAACCGAACTAAACTGCAAACTGAATTGCTTTGCCTTCCCCAAAATACGAGTTGTTGTTGTGTTTTTGTGTGGAGGGTGGAGGGTGGATTGTGCTCTGAGGTATTAGGGGAATGTTTATATGTTTATTCTTGCTATACCTTTGAATTATTTTTTTAGCTTTATAAAGTTCAGTTCAATGGTCAAATGGAACTGGGGTTCAGAGGACCCCTAAAATTGGAGAACACCATTGGTGGGGGCTGGATCTAAAGGCAGAGAGATGAGACAACCCCCTCTCTCCCACTCCCACTACTTCTAGCAAACACCCTCAAGGTTAATGGAAAATCATGAGGCTGGGGGAAATGCACTACATTTCACTTTCAGGCAATGTGGGCCAGAGTAGACACTACTGACAAGCATTACATGTCTACTATGTGGCAGGTACCATGCTATGTATTGAGGATACAAAGAGAGGCAAAAAACTCTCAAAGACCTCATAGTCACTAGAAGAAGACTGTGAGAAGATGGGAGAAATAGCCTGTAAATAACTATGTACAGCTAAGAGCTATGTAGTACATCAGTTTGGAAATAACCATCATGGGGAAGCACTAGCACTAAGGGGGATCAGGACAGGCTTCCTGCAGAAGTTGAGACTTTAACTGAGTCTTGAAGAAAGCCAGGAAAGTCAGAAGATAGAGATGAGGAAAGAGAATTTTAGAATGCAAGGGGGATAGACAGTAAAACTGCCAAGAATCTTGAGGCAAAATGTCTTTGTGAGAAGAACAAGGAGGTGAGTTTCACTGGATAAAAGAGTACTGGAGGGGATGTGATATGTGAAAAAGATGGCTTTATTATTATTCCAAAATAACTGAT
The DNA here is from genome assembly GCA_028646515.1 of Pseudochirops corinnae. NCBI lineage: Eukaryota > Metazoa > Chordata > Mammalia > Diprotodontia > Pseudocheiridae > Pseudochirops > Pseudochirops corinnae. The sequence continues at coordinate 5,626 of JAQQSV010013747.1, read as the reverse complement.
TTCTATACGTGTTAGAATTGACCACCCTATGAGTAATTACAATTTATTATTACAAATGGATTTATCTATGTTTTCAGTTTTTCTTTTAAGTCTTGCCTAACTATTTAGAAGGTCAGTATTCAAAATTTTCATCCAGGAAAGACACCGTTAGATGAAAGGCAGAAGACTAAAAGCTTAGGTGGAAGAAAAAAAATTTTATGGGAATAGGTGATCAAATTTACCCCCATTTCTAATGGAAAAAAGGCAATATTATAGCATTATAACAGCAGAGGTGAACAGAAGGGTAAGAGCTAAATAAACAGGAGCTTTACCCAAACGACTGCCGGATTGGAGGTAGTAGACAGAAGAGATGGAGATAAAAAGCTAAGGGGATTTAGTAGTGAATTTATGAAGCTAATATGAGGGTACAGAAGCAGACAGGCATGCTAAGTTTGGTATTGACTATGGTGAATTTGAAGTGACATTAGGACATCCAAGTGAAAACATCTAGCAGTCAGGAATGTTTGTTTAAGGATGGAGAACAGGTGAAAGGTCAGGGCTGCAGCAATGGAATTTGGAAGTCATAATAACAGTCATATTAATAATCATATTTGATTACATTTATAAGTAATCAGTTTACTGAAAAGCATTCTCACACTCTCTCCTTTAATCTTCACAACAACTCTCTGATGGAGGTAGGGTAGGCATTTTTATTACTCCCATTTCATGGAGAAGACAGAGGAATTTAAGTTGTTTTCTTAACATTTAACAGCAAAAAGACGCCAGACTTGAGAATCAGTTATGGGCTTTGGACCAGATATGGACCAAACATACCAAAGCTGGTGTTTTTGTTACTATATATATTACTTACAATGAAGTGATAACTGTATCCACTAAAATTGAGTGAGTTCTTTGAGGCAGAAGATATTCAGAGAAACAGGCATAAAGGTAGAAAGAAAAGTAAGCAATCAATCAAGAAACATCTATTACGAACCTATTAGCAATAGCCAATATTCAACATTGGAACTCAGGAGAAAGACTGGCACTAAATATAGAGATCTCAAAGTCATCTGCATCCTGATGATCATTAAGAACATCCTCTGTAAGAGAAGCTGATGAAGTCACTAAGTAAGAAGGTAGAAAACTGAGAAGGGAGACCATGCTAGAGAGTGCACTGACTGATGCCTTGTAGATACGACATGGATGGTGAACCAGTAAAGGTCACCTAGAAGTAATGGTTAGAGTAAGACCAAGAAAGAACAGCCATGTACCCACACCAAATCAAAAGTCAATGTAGCAAAACTATAAAGGTGAAGCATGACTAAAGGACGCCCCCAACTCACCCCTTTGTGGAAGTGGTGGGTCCATAGGTGTTGCACATTGCATGTGTTTTCAATGTATTGATCAATTATGCTGATTTTCGCCCTCCTTTTTGTCTCTCTTTTTTTCTTTTTTGACTTTAAAAAATACTATTTATTATACAGGATGACTCTATGGGATGGGGAAGGATGCTGGAGAAAACTATAATGATATAAATAAACAAGATATCAGTAAAAACTCATTTTTTTTAAAAAAGGAAAGGGCATCAGATTTGGCAATTAAGAATTTTGGGAATTTTGAAAAGATGGTGAAGCTGGAGGCCAGATTGCAAAGAGTTGAGAAATAAGTGAGAGTAAAAGTTGAAATATAAAATACAGACAGTTTTTTTTTCCCTAGGTGCTTGTCTGAAAAAAAGGAAAAGAGACACAGGATGACAACTTGAAATGATTATAAAGTGTAGTGATTTTTTGTTTTTGAGATGTGGAGACTTGGGAGTGTTTGTGGGCAGCAGAGAAGGATATAGTAGATAGGGAGAGACTGAAGAGTGAAGGGACAATCTGCTGGAGAATGGGAATGGGAAGGAATAATAAGATGGAAAGTACAGGTGCAGGGCTTGGTCATGGTGAAGAGAATGATCACCTCTTCATCAGAGTTTGAAGTAAAGGAGAGAATGGAGGATTGTGTCAAAGGGCTTTGGAATACAGGAGAAAGGGAACCCAGCAAAGACACTCTACTGTTGGTTACTTTACTTTAGAAGTCAAAGTCACATAGCTAGTTGACAACAGAACAAGAACTTCCTAGCTCTTGGTTCCATATTCTTTCCATTTATCTTAGAATCCTTGAATCTTGTGACTTGAAAGAACCTCAGAGGTTCCCAGCAAATGATCAATTATCCATCCCTTTGCCTGAAGACCTGTAGGGATGGGGGAATTGTGAAGAAGCCCAATCCATTTTCAGAAAGCTCTAATATTTAGGCATTCAGCAAGTATTTATTGAGCAAAATGCTGTGTGGGGATTCAGAGCCAAAAAGGAATGCAAAATAAATACTAAGCCATTTGGGGTAGGCATTAACATTTGGGGGAACCAGGAAAGACTTCCTCATTCTGTGACAATTAGGAACACTGAATCTTCATATGACGGTAGACAGTGTAGAACAGTGGAAAGAGTGCTGATTTAGAGTCAGAGGAGCTAAATCAATAAAATCCTTTGTCTGCTAGCTTGTGATCTTCAACAAGTTACTTAACTTTCCTGGGCCTTGATTTCCTCAACTGTACAATCAATGGGTTGACTACCTGACTTCAAAGGTCCCTTCCATCTCTAAATCTATGACCCTATGACAGGGAAGTAGGGTTTGTTTTCTCTCATGATAAATTATATAGCTGTACTCTTTAAAAAGAAGGAAAAAAAAAGGCTTGCCTTGGTGTGGAGTAGGTATTCTGTATTCAATGTCACCTTTCTGAAAAGCTTAAGGAGCTCCTTCATCGTTATTGTTCGGCAGCCCTAATCTGTCCCTATAATGCTTTCCACTAGAAAGTGGAACTTTCCATTTATAAATAATACTTTAAATGATTGTGTTGATTTTCACAAGGCTATGGAAATGAAAGCGCCTAAACTATTTTGGACTATGGAAATAAATCCTAATTTCACTAGAGCACTGCAACAAAAGAGTAGCCCAGACTGATGAATTCCTAAAGACAGCCAGTGCACCCGTCAACCAGATTCGGACACAAAGGCATCATGTTGCTCTTTAGGCACACGTCAAACATCTCTATCAAACCATCATTTACTTACGAGGCTGGGAAGAAATTCTGGGCAAGAAAGCTATTCTGGATCTCAAAGGACATTCAGGAAATGTGGAAATAGCAGCATTTGGGGGCATTTGGGATGGGCAGGGGAAAAAACTAACCTTGTATGATTGAAAGGGGAAAACAGCAGAAGATCAGAAGCATGTGGTTATTAAATATCTTCCAGCAAATAGTAAAGCATGAAGCAGTGAAAAGAGACTCATGTGACCTCCATTCTAGTCCTAGTTTTGCCAATAAGCTGTCTGACTTCGGGCAAATAACTTCACTTTTCAGGACCTGTTTTCTTGGCTGTAAAAAATAGCCACTGGATTTAAATCTCTAGGGTCCCTTCCAGCTTGACATTTTATGATTCATTGATTCAAGTGCCTGATGTTCTTTGAGCCAGTGTTGTCTATTTGAAGGAATGCTAAAAATTTTTCTCCCCTTGGATCACAGGATTTTTAATTAGAAAGGACTTTAGAGATCATATGGTCCTCCCCCTCCTTCTATAGATAAGTAAACTGAGGTCCAGAGAGAGGATGTGACTTGTTCAAATCCACACGGGTATTAAGTATCAGAGCAGGTCTTACTTCAAATGCAACTCTTTCAATACTACCACTAAGTCCCTTCCATTTCAACCCATATCTATGGTGAAGTGAAGGTCTGGATACCTGTGGGACATCTGAATTGCTGCTGATGGATGATTTGGTGCATATGTTTGTGCAATAATGGGAGAGAGAGCTCCATAATCTTGAAATGGTATCATATTTATTTGGTGGAGGAGGAAGATCTTAATTATTTACATCACCTTCTGTTATGGTCAAGAAATAGTTAAGAAATATTTTCTGAAATTAGTAAACAGCCTAGTGAAACTCTATGGTATACAGCCAAGTGAAACTTTATGATAATTAGCCCAGTGAAACTCTATGAACCTGGAAAGCCTCCCTAGAGTGATTTATCTTTACCTGGGAGGCCTGCCTAGGGTAATCTATCTTTTTCTTGCTTGGTCACCATGCCCTGTGCCCCTCTGCTTATCCTACAGACCCCCTCCGCTTACCCCCTCTGCTTGCCTTAGTAACCGCTTGTTTGTATCTATATGACAACCTGCTTAGTAACCAATTGTGTTAGTTAGATACATAAACCAAAGAATGTATAAAAGGTTCTCCACCCCCGAACTCGGAGCTGCTCCCCCTTTAATTGGCATGGAGTAGCCCCAGCTGGTAAATTAAAGCTCATTAAAAACTTTTAATTCGGATTCTGTGGTCACTTTGTTAAGACTCGTCAAGTCATGTCATTTCATTTGAAGGCCCCAGCGAGATGGCGACCACCTTTCCATCTGCGAGGGGGACTGGGTGAGGAAATTGATTCAGGGGACAGCCGCTGAGTGACGTTCCTCAGCCCCGAATCTATTTCCTTGCTCCGGGTCGAGCTGCAGATTGGAAAGATTTCATTTATTGCATTAATAATTGGAAGGTAAGAAGCTCCGGTTTCTGGGCAGCTCTCTCTCTCTCTCTCTCTCTCTCTCTCTCTCTCTCTCTCTCTCTCTCTCTCTTTTCTTGGGACTTTTGTTTCATATGAGTACTCTCCTATAGGGTAGGGGGCAGGCTGGACGCAGCTGACTGCACCTACTGGGTTTGGCCATTCAGGGTGCCATTGGCAACCTCTGATAGGCCTTTGGGCCTCTGTTTAAGTCTTTTTCTTAAGATCTCTTTCTCTCCTTCTCTCATGAGACCTTTGTTTAAGTTGTTTGAGATCTCTGATTGGGTCTGTTTTTTTGTCTGGATCTTGAGTTTTGTCAAAGGAAATTTTCAGATCTATGTTGTCCATTTGTCTGTCTTTTGTCCGTGTCTTTGTCTTGTGTTTTGCGTGGGAAAATGTTTTTGTAGGACGAGACAGGAATATTAGATCATTTTTCTGCTTAGCAGCTCAAGTCTGTGGTTTAGAAGTGAATGTTCCCTTTTCCCTCCTCCCCTTCATCAAAAGATTGGGAAAAGAGGAAGTTATTAATTAACAGCATAAAATAAAAGAGCTAATGGAAGGAGAATATTTCACCCTCCTTGTCTGGGGTCACCATTGTTATAAATAACTCTGAAAACTCAATGAAGCCTTAGAGTTAAAAGAGGCTCACAGTAAAAATGAACCTGGGAGGACATGCCCCCACAGCCAGGGAGGTTGGGACCATTCCATTACCCCAACCGCAGTCAAGGGAGACGGGCAAAAGACGTGGATACAATGGGCCCACTTCAAGTTGGCTGACCCCTCTCACTCACCTGAGAAGTGGAAGGTCCTACCTGCAAATCCAGAAGACCCACCAACTAAGCTTTCTCTTAGCCAGGTACAATGAGTTTCTCGCTCCTCTTAATCCCCTATCTGTTAATCTAAGTCAGGAGATTCTATCCTCTGTCAGGACAGAAGACTTCTAATGGAAAGGAAAATTAAGGGAAATGTTTAATATGTTGCTTTTTAGAGATATTCTTTCTGCCAAGTTTCTAGGTCTCTGTACTTTGTGTTTTGAACTGCATTTCCTGATTGGTTAAAAGCCT
>JAQQSV010013746.1:0-12451 GCA_028646515.1 Pseudochirops corinnae | reverse complement strand
ATTTACCTGTACAGAGAAATGAGAAGAATATTGATCTCAAGAGGTATTGAACCCACCGTTCTGCTACTAATTACCCTCCCCCCAAAAAGTAAAAGACTCAAAGTTTTTAGGAAGGGAATTTTCACCTTAACCCTCAGTATGCTTTAATGTAACCAACTCTCTTTACCTCCAATCTCCCAATCAAGAAGAATTAGCTTCTATCTAACCGCTATTTCATGTCAAATTCTGTTTCCTCCTGTCCTAGCCAAGATGATCAGAGAAGAGCTAATCATCTCAAGGGATATTCAGTTCACCTTTTCTCCTGGATTCTCTTTTGTCTGGGCTTTTGAGACACTGCTCTCTCCTGGCTCTTCTCCGGTCTATCTGACCATTCCTCACTCTCCTTCATCAGGGTCATACCCACTATCACAGGTATCCCCTAAGGCTCAGTCCTCGTCTGTCTTCTCTTCTCTTTCCATACCATCTCATTCAGTGGGGTGTATGGAGCTTTCAAGGAGGACTAGCACCTCCAGTGAGGGTTTTCCAAAGCCCTTTTCAGGGCTGCCCATCCACCTCTGGCATATATATCTCACCCAGTTCTCACCCATGGCTCCAAGAAGCTGTAGCATGCATTATGGCTACACCCAGGTAAAATTGCTTTGGCAGATGGGCCAAACCAGGTGGAGGGTAACCAACAGGCCTCACACCCGTTGGTAAGTTAGGGGAATGTCTACTCCAAGCATGTGAAGACTTTCCCTGGTGGAATGGGTGGATGAGAATAGTTTGTTGCAACAGCCATGAAAGAGGTGAAGCAGGCACTAGGGAGTGCTTAGAGCTTGGTCAGATATAGAAAACACTAGAGTTATCCCCTGTATCCCAGGCCATTGCCAGTCATCCTGACTTTTGTCTTTCCACTGGACTGCAATGACTCTGGAAGACAGGTGGAGGCTGATGACTTTGTGCAACTCTGCCTCACTTAAATCCAAGTCTTGAGACCATCAAGACATCGCCCATGATGTCATTTGTCCTCTTTAAAAACAAAGGACAAACATCTCATTTGGTGATTTTATCAACTTCCGTGGATTCAGTCATCATCTCTATGCACAAGATTCTCAAATCTCTTTTCTATCCCTAACCCTTCTAACCTCCTCCTCCACCGCCTTTTGGGCATCGTGAACTGATGTTCCATAGACATCTTAAACTCAACATGATCACAGCAGAGCTCATTATCTTTTGTTCTAAAACCTTCCCTCTTCCAAACTTCCCAATTGCTGTCCAAGGCACATCCTCCCAACAGCCTGGGCTCAAAATCTACGTCTCATTCTTATCTACAAACACTCGCCCCACACATCTAATTTCTTGCCGTGTCTTATTGTTTCTACCTTTGCAGCATCTCTCTTCTTTGACATAGTTACCACTCTGGGGCAGGCCCTTGTCACCTCGTGCCTCAACTATTACAATAGCCTTGTGGCTGGTCTCCCTGTCTTAGCTTTCTCCCCGCTTCAATCCATTTTCTACACAGTTGCCAGATTGATCTTCCTAGGTCTGGTCATGTCACTGTTCTACTCAGTAAACTCCAGTGGTTCCAAGTTATATCCAAAACCAAATATAAAATCCCACTGTATGCTTTTTAAAGCCTTTCAAAACCTGGCCCCTTCCTCCCTTTCCAGTTTTCTTGCACTTTATTCCCCTCTACATACTCTAGGAATGGGGTAGCTAGGTGGCGCAGTGGATAGAGTACCAAGTCTGGAATCAGAAAGATTCATCTTTCTGAGTTCAAATCCAGACTCAGACACTTACTAGTCATTTAACTAGTTTGTCTCAGTTTCCTCATCTGTAAAATGAGCTGGAGAAGGAAATGGCAAAGCACTCCAGTACCATCTTTGCCAAGAAAACCCCACATGAGGTCACAAAGACAGAATTGAGCAACAACTATCTCATGTGCACAACGTTGCTCACGTGCTTTCTCCTCCATCCAAATGTTGTTTTTGCCTTTGATCTTGAAGAGGACCAATGACATACTGAAGTCCTCGAAGGTCAGGGCTATTTTTGCCTTTCTTTGTAACCCCAGCACTTTTAGGACAATGCAGGGCACTCAGTAAATGCTTGATAAAGAAATGCTTCTTGACTTGACTTGAAGAAACATGGATCAGCGGATGACAGAGGGTTGGGCTCTCAAACACTGAGTTCTAGTCCCACTTTTGAAGCATAGCTGGCTGTTTGACTGCGCAGTAAGTAAGTGACCTTCACTGCCCCAGGCAATGTTCCAGTACTTTAAAGCACAGAACAATTGTGGATCTCTGTTATTAGCCAGTTTCACTGCCAGAAGACCCCTACATCAATGACATTACACACGGAGACTGAGGGAAAAACTGATCATTACTTTTATAAGGCAGCCTGGTGTAGGGGAAAGAGCACTATAATTCTTTTTCTTTTTTTTGAAGGGGGGAAGGCAGGGCACTTGGGGTAAGTGACTTGCCCAAGGTCACACGGCTAGTAAGTGTCAAGTGTCTGAGGCTGGATTTGACTTCAGGTCCTCCTGATTCCAGGACCAGTGCTCTATTCACTGCGCCACCTTAGCTGCCCCAGGAAGAGTTGTTTGGCAACAACTCATGGAATTTGACCTAAGTTGGAGCCATGGACGAATGGAAGGAAGGAACAAGCATTTAGTAAACACCTACTATGTACCAGGCGTTGTATTAAGTTCTTTATAAATATCATTTGATCCTCACAACAATTCTGTGCTGTTATGATCCTTTTTTCACAGTTAAGGAAGCTAAGGTACTAAGAGGTTAAGTGACTTGCCCAAGGTCACACAGTGTATATGAACCAGATTTGTACTCAGGTCTTCCAGACTCCAGGCCCAGTGTTTTATCCCTGTGCCACCTGTTTGATGAGATCCTGGGCACAGAGCAGGGTTTTACAGCCTTTAAAAAGAGTGACTTCTGCCAGAAAGGTATTTGGTTTTCTTCAAGGACAAGGGATTGAGAAAGAAACCTGATCTGGGGGTGAATAGATCAGAGGAGAAAAGCCATATTGGTGCACTCAGTGAGACAATGTCAGACTCTGAAACTTACTTCCTACCTGTAATTCCCCTCCTTGTGTGTCCAGGACTGAGATTTGCCACTGTAAAGAAGCAGCTTTCGGGTTCCAAATGTCTGGCTGAGTGAGTCAGGATTTGAATGAGTCACTACAGATGAGGGACACATGGTAAGGGTCAGGACCCAGACTTTGGTCTCAATATGTAAAGAGAAGCCATTCCATCCCCTTCTTGGAAGTGGAAGTGACAAATCAAAAATGAGAATGCCCCTGGCAGTTTCGTTCTGATAAGCTCCCCTCCTAAAATATGTCTCTTTGTGTGTGTATGTGTGTGTGAGTGTGTGTGTGTGTGTGTGTGTGTGTCTGTGTACACACGTATATATCCCAATGCCTGTTCCTAAATGAATTGTGCTGCTTTGGTTGGAATGTCAATGAAGTGTGTCTGATCCTTATTAAATATTGTAAGTAGGTTATTAATTCATACCAGAGACACATGTAAGGATGCTGTTATATTGTAAACATTAATAGTGCAAGGGACCAGTCCATGTAACCACATGGAGAGTCCTCCTTGAACACACCACTCTAAGCCAGACAACACACTGGGTTAAGAGGTAGAGAGAGCATTGCCTTCTTTTGTTTGCTCAACCATCTTACTGACCTGATTCTCCAGCACCCAATTCAATTCATCAGACTTTTTGAGCACCTGTTGTGGCCAAGGCACTGGGGCAGGAGGCAAGGGTGGGAATTATGCTCCAGATATCAAAAAAAAAGAAAAAAAATTAACTATACTCCTTGCCCTTGAGGACATTACATTCCCCTGCCAGGAGGAAAACACATAGAGATAGCGTGGTACAGCAGAAGGGGTAGATTCTGCAGTCAGAGAACCTGGCCATCCCATCTAAAGCATCACCTATCATTCAAGAAAGGGCATTGGGATTTTTTTTCTAGCCATGAAGATGAAAATGCCAGGGATATTCTCATTTGCACTTGCCACCTTCTCAACTGTGAAGGACAAAAAGGAGATTATCCTTGGATTTTGAGACTGAAATATGGCCCTTGACTCTTCTGCCTACTGTGACCTTGGAAAATACACTCACTCTCTCTGGGTCGCAGCTTCCTCATAGTGGGGCAGATTAGATGAAGTGTAAGATCACTCCCAGTTCCACAAACCTTTGAACATGCAGTAAACCCGTGGAGAGGACGGAGAGCTAATGTGAATGAGGAGCAGATGAGGAGCAGGGCCATGACACCTCCTTGGCATGGGTCAAACTCCAGGTCTCCAGTTCTGACAGACTCAGCTCTTCTGAGCAACGCGAGGATCTGAGACAATTCCAAGAGACTTACGATGGGAAATGGCATGCACAGACAGAGAAGGAAATACGGAGTCTGAAAGCAGATCGAGGCAGACCAGTCGCTCTTTCTTTTCTTGTTTTTTGTTCTTTCTTTCTCTTGGTTTTTCCCTTTTGTGCTGAATCTTCTTTCACAACATGACTAATGTGGAAATACGTGCAATATAATTGTACATGTAGAGCCTATCTCAAATTGCACACTGTCTTGAGGAGGGTTAAATTAGAATTCAAAATCTTATAAAAGTGAATGCTCAGGGCGGCTAGGTGGCACAGTGAATAGAGAGCACCAGCCCTGGAGTCAGGAGGACCTGATTTCAAATCCAGCCTCAGACACGTAACACACACCAAAAAAAAAAGGAACCTAATCATGTGACCTTGGGCAAGTCACTTAACCCCAATTGCCCTCCAAAAAAAAAAAGGCAAAAAAAAAGTGAATGCTGAAAACTAAAAATCAGTTAATTAATTAAATAAAAGGAGAAAAAACTCCAGGTCTCACCATGGTCTGTGGGATCTTGGATAAAGTAAAGCAAAAGTTGACTAGCTCCATTTTGTTCTTTTTTATAGGGATAAAGAATGAGACCTTGGGTCAGCTAGGTGGCCCAGTGAATAAAGAACCAGCCCTGGAGTCAGGAGGACCTGAATTCAAATCCAGCCTTAGACACTTAATACTTACTAGCTGTGTGACCTTGGGCAAGTCACTTAACCCCAACTGCCTTGCCTTCCCCCTCCAAAAAGACAAAAAAAAAAAGAATGAGACCTTGCTCTTGGGAGAGAAAATTTACCTCCTCCTCCAATGCCCCAACCTTGGCGGTGGTGTACACTTCTCCTGCCCCACTTTCACTACCTGGCACCCCATTCCCTTATGCAGACAGGCTGGGTCTGCTGATACCATCTCTTGTAGCTGAATAGGAGGGTCTTGTCTCCTTTCTACTCAGAAGGGCCATGATCCCAGTCCCCAGCACTGTGTCTGGTACATTGTAGGTGCTTAATAAATACTTTTTAAAAATTGAATTGAATGTATTTTAGGGGTTTTCAGGCTGTCTGTGAAATAAAAATAAGATATTTAAAATTTTCAAATTATGCTTTGTATCATACAGACCCTGGCCCCTTGGCAAGAGAATTTTGTGTCCCAGGGAGAAGACTACTCTCAGCAGTTTTTCCAGGCATCAGGGGGAAAACTGAGCCAGCTTCCACCTTCTCCTTGCTGCCATCTCCCCGTTCTCCAGAGGAGAGAGCTCCAGATAGGCAGGAGCGCTCGTTAGTTCCCCCTGATAAACGACTTGGGGAACCAACCTGCTTTCAGGGATGATTGGAGAAATACAGCTCAGGGCTGCAGTTTAAAGGTCATTTTTACTTTCTTATTTTTTTGAACTTGGTGGGTGAGAAACCAAAAAAGAGTAAAAAACAAACCATATGAATCTCACTCTAACAGGAAGCAAAGAACAACCCAAACCAGTCCTGGGCCACTTTTCTAAAGAGACTGGGAGTAGTTGAGGGGCCAGCACTGTGGACTACAGCTCTTACCCTGCTGGTTGGGCTAACAGGCCCCTCTTTTTAAAATTTAGATTCCACCTTACAGAGATAGCTGGAAAAGTGCAAGCTCAGCTCTTCAGGGGCCTGCAAGGCCTTTCTGGGAGAAGTGTTCAGTTCCTGCCGAGCTTCTCCTTCATGCCAACAGGCCTTGAAACCCTTTCTCCACAGTGCCCCATGAAGGCTGGGCAGGTTTCAGCTCTTGGCAAACCAGGAGCCAGGGATGCTTCATCCCTGACAGTGGCTAAGACGTCTGTGGTGAAGAATGCTGCCAGTTTGCTGAAACGAAGAGGAAAAAACTGCTGAAGAGAGGAAAAAGCTTCAAGAATCCTGCCTGCCCAAAGTCCATTTACTCTCTCTAAGTATCTCATATTATACTCATCTCTCTGTGAAGGAGGCAGTCTGTGAGATACAAAGTAGAATTGTTTAAGATTTTAGCTTGAAAATCCCCCAAATACATTCAATTCAACTTTTAAAAAGCATTTATTAGGCACCTAACTGTGTCAGACACGGTGCTGGGTGCTAGAGATACAAAGCCCAAAATGCAGGCTGGTTCCACGCTTCTGTGTAGACTCACTAAGGAGTGGCGCACTTCCCTGGAGAGACACTTTTGAAGCTGCATCATCAGATAGAGGTTGTTTTTTCAGTCCTGTCTGACTCTTCGTGGCCCCATGGGGTTTTCTTGGCAAAGATACTGGAGTGTTTTGCTATTTCCTTTGCCAGCTCATTTTACAGATGAGAAAACTGAAGCAAACAGAGTTGAATGACTTGCCCAGGGTCACACAGCTAGTCAGGAAGTGTCTGAGGGCAGATTCAAACCTTGAAAGATGAGTCTTCCTGACTATGCACTGTGCACCTAGCACCTTAAAAAAAAAGATACAATCTGCTTCTTTTTTCTTTTTTTTTAAATTAAATTTATTTGTTTATTTTAGTTTACAATATTCAGTTCCACAATCCCTTGAGTTTCAAATTTTCTCCCCCTCCCCTCCATGGCAGCATGCAATCAAATATAGGATCTACAAATACCTTCACATTAAACATTAGGTTGTAAAGAAGGATTATAACCAATGGAGTGAATAATGAGAAAGAGGAAACAAAAAAAAAAAAAGAAAGAGAGCAGGTAGTTTGCTTCAATCGGCTTTCAAACTCTGTAATTCTTTCTTTGGATGTGGACATCTCTTTCCATCATCTTTTGGAATTGTCTCATAACCTTGCATTGCTGAGAGGAGCCCAGTCTATCAAAGTTAGTCATCACAGATACAATGTGTCTGTAATTATGTACAAAGTTCTCCTGGTTCTGCTCTTCTCACTCAACATCACTTTATATAAGTCTCTCCAGGTAAATATGAAGTCCATCTGTTCCTCATTTTTTATAGCACCTTAGTATACCATTACATTCATATACCACAACTTGTTTAGCCATTCCCCAATTGATGGGCATCCTCTTGATTTCTGCCACCACAAAAAGAGCTGCTATAAATATTTTTGTACATATGGGTCCTTCTCCCACTTCTATGATCTCTTTGGGATTCAACCCTAGAAGTGGTATTGCTGGGTCAAAGGGTATGTACTTCTTTATAGCCCTTTGGGCATAGTTCCAGATTGCTCTCCAGAATGGTTTAATTAGTTCACAACTCCACCAACAAAGCATTAGTGTTTCAATTTTTCCACATCCTCTCCACATTCCACATTTATCATTTTTCTGTTTTGTCATCTTAGCCAATCTGACCGGTCATAGCTGTTTTGATTTGCATTTCTCTAATCAATAGTCATTTAGAGCATTTTTTCATATGCTTATAGATATCTTTAATTTCTGTTTCTTTTTTCACAGAACATTTATTAACATAGAAGCTATAAAGCTAAGTTTATATTATTATAAATAGGTTATATATATAAATTTCTTTATTAATGTATAAACATTCTAAATGGATACATCTATAAAGCTAGAAACTTTAATATGGATGCTGATAGAACTAAAGCCCATGATAGTAAATGACTTGTCCAAGTCCTTATCAATGGTAAGCCCTGGGATTTGACTTTAACAATCTAGCATACTTCCCACTGTGTTATTTTCCAAGTGAGAATTAACATGAGAAAGTCGCTCCAAGCAAAAGTCATAGCTGGCCGACTGATAGGATCTGGAGTGATGCAGAAGTAGTCCCACGTAGTATCTCTTATCCCCACCCACTCTCTTGTGTGTTGCTCAGACAACATTAGATAACTCCCTGCTTGTGCATTTTGAAAGCAGGTCATATAAATGAGAAAGTGCTTTCTGGAAACATGGTGGTGAAAGAAAAGCTTCTCAGAGTACCATGAGTATGCCAAGCCCATGTTGTTGAAAGGAAAAGTATATTATTTTAAGAAGGCTGTGTGTGCCAGTCAGTGGTCAGACATCAGGAAGAGACAGAGCCAGCTAGCAGGGTCCCCACTCCTGCCCAAGCTTTCCCCTTGCCCTGCACCCTGCAGCTAAGCAGAAAGATGGCTCTGTGGGAAATTCCATGCAATAATTCATTTTTAACCAATATTTACTAAGCCTCTGCTAAGTATAAATCACTGTGAAAGATCCAAAGCAGAAAGAGATGTTAGACCCTGTTCAGAAGAATACTACACATACACACACAAAATTGTTAAACAGAAGCAATGTTGAGAAGCATTGAGAAGAAAAATGCTTGTTGTTGGAGGATCTGGGTTCAAAACCCCTGATACTTACTGCCAAAGTGACTCTGGGCAAGTAACTTAATCTCACTAGCCCTCAGTTGTCTCATCTGTAAAATGAAGTGATCAGCTGGATGGTCTCCAAGGTCCCTTCCAGCTCTCAAGATACCATCCTATGACTAACGGCTCTCTTCTATCTCTTCAAGAAAGGCTACATAGGCAACTAGATGGTACAATGGACCTGCAGCCAGGAAGACCTGAGTTCAGATTCAACCTCAGACGTTTGTTGGATGTGTGACCTTGCACAAGTCATTTAACCTTGTCATTCCTCTTCAGTAAACTGAGGGTAATAACAGCTCTTACCTCCCAGGGTTATTATGAGGATCATGTACTTTGCAAACCTTATTTGCTATCTAAATGCTAGAACTAGCTATTATTATCATTTCTCAAGTGGATCTGTGATCTACAGAATTCAGGAGTTGCTTCCAATGATGCACATCCCAACCCATTCGTGCCTGCCCATCCTGTGTGATTTGTGTCCATCTTTCTCCTGGAAGTTCACCAATGGAGGTCCGCCCAGTGTTCCTCACTTTCTCCCAAACTTCAAGGACAGCAGTGGAGTCCTCTGTGTGTCCACCTTCAATCCCTTGCTCTTACAATTTGAACAGCCCATATTTTCTTTCTGTCATCCATTTCATGATGACATCCTTTTCTCCTGGTTTGTCTTTTTTGGTTTCTCGTTGGTTATATTTTGCAGACTTCTCACACCTCTCATCTTGTCTCTCCACTGACCTCTGTAGGATGTTCATCTTCAGAACTAAGGACTAAACTAAGAACTGAAGAACTTTGGATGCCATGGTGTTTCAAATCTTACTGCTACGTAGAAACACCAGGCCAATGTTGGTATTGGAAAGGCGGCCTTTGGTTTTCATGGGAACTTGGGGTTTGTAAATGAGCTCTGCAATTTCTCTAAAGCAATTCAGCCCACTCTTCTCTCTTACAGCTCCAGAGCCACCTCACTGTCCATCTATCCTGACTGTCCCAGATAAACATAACTGTTGGACAAGTGCTAAAGAGTATCCATTCATATACATGTTGGAATCTGATATTCTTCATCTACTTGGTCTTTCCAACATGGATGGCCAGGTCAAAATCCTTTGAGTGATTACATATTGATTCCAAGAAGCTCTACATTGTCTTAGAAGCTTAACGCAATCGTTTCTCCACAAATGTCCTCCACAAACCAAAGTATCTAGAGAGCTTCAGATCTGGGGAATCCCTTCTCAATGCAGACTTTGCCCTGAATCTCCTCTATGACATTGATGAATACCTTTCGCAAGCATACATCTCCCTGTTTCCTGCCTCTCCTCTTGTTGAATATCAGAGGAACATTGAACAGCATTATTTCTGTTATTCTATCTTCCAAGGAGCCCTCAATGATCTTGATATATGGAAGGGAGACATCTTGCTGGAAAAGAACCCTTAAGAAGCATTTTGTTCAATGAAATCAAGTGCTTTTTTTGTTACCAACAAAAAATAAGGACAATGGTACCTTATGTTCCCAGTATCTTTCAGCTAATTGCAGGATGTTAAAGATATAGTCCACTGTTGAATATTGAATATCTCTTGCAAAAGACTATTGGTTCTCAGCTAACAACTTTATTGAAGATGCTCTTGATTTGTGTATAGATGGTCCTCATAAAGATGGAAGAAGAAGTGTACAGGTCAGTAGTTACTGATAACTCTCTCAGTCATCTTTCTTTGGCATTAATAAGGCCTGTGTTTTCCCACCCACATCTTTGGTATCTTCCCCTCCTTCAAATACCTTGTGCACATTAGTCTCTCAAAGCCCTCATAACTGTATCAATGCCAACATGGATCTCCTCTACATATATGTGGTCTAAAGCACTGCTTTTCCTATCTCTCTTCTCTTTTATATCATTTCTACCTCTTGGATAAGCACTGCAGGGTCTGTGATATAGGATCTGGGTGTAGCGATTACACTACGTTTGATAGACAAAGCAGTTTGTTGAAATGTTTTCATTCTTTTATAACTCTTTCCTGTTGTTGTTTTTTTAAGTATAAAGTTCTCTTTCCATTTCATTTGGGAAAACCCATGGGGTGACTTTGTTCATTTGGATAGTGTGTCAAGCTGTCTTTACACCGGTTTTACCTTCTAATGCTTCTTATTACTTTATACAATGATATCGTTCATGATCATCCCTGATTCTTCTTTGTAAGATTTTATGGATGAGTTTATATTCCAAGATTTTTTCAATCTCCTTTTGTCTTATTGTAATGATTAATTGGCATTGGTTTAGCTTCTGGATAACTTTTAGAATTGATGTTGATGCCTTTTCTGTTATCCATTTCCCACTTTGGGGGTAATTTATATAAGTAATCAAATTTTATGCCATATTTTTTCTTCTTATTGTTATTCTTTCTTCTTGGTAATCTTAAATTCTGATTTTAGCTCAGACCCTAAGAACTGGACTTTAGGAGAGAGATTAGAGTTATTTTTAGATTTTTACAGCAATCTGTGAAGACATGATAGTTAATTCATGACTATGAAAGAAGAGAGTTTAGAAAAAGGAAAAAGAAGGTACAGGACAGAACTTTGGGCGACACCCACATTTGAGGCTTAAGAGATAAACCAGAAAAGCAAACTAAGGAGGGGTTATAAGATAGGGAGGAAGAGAACCAGGAGGGAGAAGTATCATAGAAATCAAGAGAGAAAAATAATACAGAAAGAGGAGGAAGTGATGAATAGTGACCAATGCTTCATGAAAGTTGAGGAGGATAAGGACTGAGAAAAAGTCATTAGATTTGACTATTACAGAGGTCATTCATTACCTTGGAGAAAGGAGATTCACTTCAGTCAAATGATGGTATCAAAAGCTAATGTTCATCTCGATAACCCACTCATCATGTAGCCCACTCATCCCGGCAGAGAGTAGATGAATATTCAAGAGGCATGTGCTCAACAAGTGAATAAGTGAATAGAGGAAACAAATAAACAAAGGAACATAAAACTCATAGAAGTGCAGAGTCTGAAAGTTAAGTACCTCAGCATCCATCTTGTCCAACACATAAATAAAAGGAATTCCCAGTATCGTGTAACTGACAAGTTATCACCCAATTTCTGCTTGAAGAACTCCAAGAAGAGGAATTCACTTTCCTCTTGAGTCAGTCAACCCATTCCACTTCTGAGTATCTGTCTGTTAAGAAGTTCTTGCTTGGGGGGGGGAGCCAAGATGGCCGTGTAGCAGCAGCAACATATCGCAGCTTTCACATAGCCACCCCAAAATACCCATAAAATGGGACTCTAAACCAATCCTAGAACTCCAAAATGCACACAAAGATACTTCCCACTAAAGTCAGCTCAGCTACAAGGAACCATATCAGCACTGCGAACCGAAGCCAGCCTGGTCTGAAGCCGCGGCTGTGCCCCGGGGGCGGCTGGATGGGAGGAGCAAAGGAGCGAATTAGCTGCGGCTGCGAGCAGCGTTCAGAACTAGGTCAGTGGAGCTTGCAATCAGGGGAGAAAAGCATCTGGCCGAAAGGCCTCCTGAGCGGAAAAGTGAAAGGCAGAGGTTTTGCACCTGCCTCCGCGTTGCAGCTTCCCGCCCGCGGCCTGCAGACAGCAGGGGGACTAGGCAATTGTTCTGAGGCCAAGAGCTCTCATGTTGAGCTGCCTGGATCTGGATCGCGGTCTTGGGCCTCAGTCCTGGAGTCTTCGTTATCCAGTCAGCCGGAAGTAAATAGGAAGAGTCCCAGCATCTTCCTGAGAGCTATGGCAGCCGGGAGGACCCCAGCAATTTAGGACAAAGCTTTCCCTTTTGGAAGCAGAGGCCCACAGAGATTAAAAAAAAAATCACTGACTGAACAACCATGAGTAA
>JAQQSV010013745.1:0-12451 GCA_028646515.1 Pseudochirops corinnae | reverse complement strand
ATACTATTTTAATCTTTAGGGAATTTTTCATTATTACTTATTTTGGATTCACTATACACATATAGCAGTTAAGGTGAATAAAAGAAGGAAAAGACTACTTTTTATAAATTCATTTTATTTCCTTTATTTCCAGATTAATTAACATTCATGCTAAGTGTAGGCCACTGCAATGGAAATCAAGGCAAATTTCTAAGCTCGAAAGTTAATCTCTGAAAGCAAGAAAGAGAAGAGGCAAATTAGGGAATAACAGAACATCAGAGAGATTTTTTTTGCAATTCAATTTTCTTTACATATATATGTATATATGTTCTAATATATAATTAATTTTTAGTTTTCAACATTCACTTTCATAAGATTTTGAGTTTTGAATTTTCTCCTCCCTAATCCCCAAGATATAGGCTCTACTTATATATTCATATTAAACACATTTTCACATTAGTCAAGATGCAAAGAAGAATTAGAACTAATGGGAGGAACCACGAGAAATAAGAAACAAAACAAAACAACAAAAGAAAAGGAGAGAAAATTGTATGCTTCTCTCTACATTCAGACTCCAAAGTTTTTTCCCTGGATGTAGATAGCATTTTCCAGTGTGAGTCTTTTGGAGTTGTGTTTGATCCTTGCATTGCTGGGAAGAGCCAAAACTATCAAGGTCAGTGATTGCACAATGTGGCTGTTACTGTATACAATGTTCTCCTGGTTCTGCCCATTTCACTCAGCATCAGTTCATATGACTCTTTCCAGGTTTTTCTGAAGTCTGTCTGCTCATCCATTTCTTATAGTACAATAGTATTCCATTACATTAATATACCACAACTTTTTTAGCCATTCCCCAATTAATGGACAACCCCTCAATTTCCAATTCTTTGCCACCACAAAAAGAGCTGCTATAAATATTTTTGTTTATGTGGATCCTTTTCCTGTTTTTATGATCTTTTTGGGATACAGACCTAGAAGTGGTATTGCTGGGTCAAAGGGGAGAAATATTTTGCCAAATGGTTGACCCTTTCATCAACAAATCCTGTCTAACCTCACTCAGGCAAACATACACAAATTTCAGATTTCTTTAGAAGAACTCTCTAAAGCTAAGAAGCAACAGGATATTCAGGCTCTTCCTTGTGTATGTCTGGTTGACAGTATTACAATGTGACTATTATTTGTCTTTGCCTTAAAACAAAGGAACACAAGAAAAATGACTTTGAGCAAAAACAATGACAACACCCCACATTTCCCTTTTGATTTTTACCTTAGCAAAGACTCAAAAGCGGGCTTAGATGAACAAGACAGCACTGGCGACCTTTTCATTTCTATGACTCGTAGCCTGTAAGACAAAAGCAGGAAATAATTGATTGACTGGTAGCCTGCCAAAAGGAAAACAAATCCTTCTGTAACCTCAGTAACTTCTCTTAGAATTACTTTGCCTATACCAGAACTATGATTTCATTGTTGTAAGGAACTCTCTCTAATAACGAAGATCAGTAATAATGCTTCTTCATACTAGTGTAGATGGCTGCAATTCCAAGCATCTGGGGACATGATTAAAATATAATCGGGAAATATTTAACAAAATTAATAAAACATGATAGGACAAAGATAATGTTAACTTGCGGCTAAATCAATATATGGCCAGTGGCGATTATTATGTACAGTCTAGTGGTCCCTTTTTCTACTTGAGTTTGATACCACTGGTCTGGAGCGGCACCAAAAAATTAAGTCGCCAGGTTCACACAGGCCATTCTATGTAAAAGGCAGGATTTGAACCAATGCCTTGAATTTGAGGCCAGATCTATCTGCTAAAACTAGTTCCTTTGTCTCTCTATTAGAACTGCCCACTGGGGCAGCTAGGTGGTGCAGTGAATAGAGCACCAGCCCTGGAGTCAGGAGGACCTGAGCTCAAATCCAGCCTCAGATGCTTAACACAAAAACTAGCTGTGTGACCTTGGGCAAGTCACTTAACCCCAATTGCCCTCCAAAAAATAAAAAAAAAGCAAAAAAAAAAGAACTGCCCACTGTCTATTACATATCCTCCGGGTGTTACCTAGGAATTTGTAGCATCTATTATTTTATTACCATAAAGGAAGAAGGCTGGTTAACTAATCTCCTCAGGGAATCAGTCTAGTAATGGCCTAAAGCAAGGACAAGTAGAAAGTGATCCAATTCAATGCAGTAAGCATTTATTAAGTGTCGATCATGTGTCAGCCTAAATGTCTCATCAGCTTTCAGATACAAGCTAAGGAAGAACTCGTTAGGACTTGACGCTGAACTAAAGAGCTTACATTAGTGACTCTTTTCATGCAAGAGGAAACGAGCATTTAATTTATTTCAACTTAATAGTCAAGGTCACATGCTCTGTATCTTAAAGGTCACTGAAAGCTATTTTTAATCACAGATCTCCGGGCATGGGGATGGGAAGAAAATGCTGCCCAAACTAATGGAGGAATAGAACATTCTCTCTGGGGAAGTTTTCATTCTATCAAAAGTGTACATAAGTGTTCAAAATCTTCAATATGTGATGTTTCAAAGAAGACTCAGTGTATCAAAAATAATTTTGTATAAAATGGAAAAACTATATTCATGAACTATCTGAGGCCCCATGCATTACACAAATATTGTAGTTTCATCAGCCTGAACATCATGGGTTTCCAAAAGGAATTTTGAAGTGGAGGCAAGAAGTAATTTGAAAATGAATTTTTCATTTTACCACTTAGTCTCCTTATTACTATATCTAAATACGTACTGCTCAGTTTCTTCAACATAAAATTATCAACATTTAATTCAAGTTTCAGGGACGAAAACATCATTTGAACATAAATTTAGTTTAGTTTCTGACTTCTATCAATACCACAAAGTCAAAGAAGCCACTCCTCCATTAATTCAAGTAAGCCTGGACCATTAGCGACAAAGTATAATCTGTACCTAGGGCAGCAAGGTGGCACAGTGGATAGAGTGCCAGGCCTGAAGTCAGGAAGACTCACCTTCACGAGTTCAAATCTGGCCTCAGACATCTGCTAGCTGTGTGACCCTGGGCAAGTCACTTAACCCTATTAACCTCGGTTTCCTCATCTGTAAAAAAAATAAGCTGGAGAAGGAAATGGCAAACCTACTGTTTGCCAAGAAAACTCCAAATGCCGTCATGAAGAGCTGGACGTGACTCCAAAGTGAGTCAACAACAAGTAAGATAACGACTCCTTGTATCGTAAGGAGTTGAGGCTACACCTTCTTTTGTAACCAATAATGTAATGTGGTAAATTTTTCGTACATTAGGAATCATTATAACAACTGTGCACGGCGGGTGCTGCAATTGTTACTATACCACTGCACAGAGAAAGAAGTTGATAATCAGAGGGACTAAGTGATCTGCAAGTCTTACAGACACATAAGAAGGAGTGCTAAGAAGTATATCTTGGTCTCCTTACTCTAAATCCCACGCTCTCTCCATAATACTATTACTACTGCGTATTCTCCCTTCCCACTATACCGCAGTGTTTCTTGCTTTTTTTTTAGATAGTCTGTTGAAATACACCGCTCTATTAAGTAAACGTAGCATCTTCAGTGGACCTACTTCCACAGAAGAGCTAGTGCCTTTTTTTTATTACAATTAGTATATACATGGGCATGAAGAGAGATTCAGGAAGTCCCCGATGATATTTATCTCTACAAAAAACTCTTTTCAATGTATATTTACAATAAATCAACCAATCAGGGTGTTTTCTTTCAACAGAAAGTAAAACTTACCAACTGATATCCTCTCTCCACAAAATGCAATGAAGTACATAATAGAGAAAGATACAACTCAGAATTATGAACACCATGTATCCTCTCATTGCTACCACTCCTGAAATTATAATACATGGGAGTTATATGTTTGGTAAAGCTATTGGCCTGAAAGAAGAAAAAAAGAGAATCCTGGTTAATTACACCAATACAGCCACACAGAGGATCTAACCTAATCATCAAGGAACATCTATGGAGAAAATTCAGAAAAATTAACAATGAAGAGATGGATACATCTCAGAAATGTCAAGGAAGGAGCAAAGATGAATTTTTCATCATGTGATAGAAAGGAAATAGTTATATAGAAGCTTCACTACTAGTTTCCTATATCTGGAGAAAAATATTTCTCATAGAATATGTTCCCAGTAATCGACATTAGGTCATGACATGAAACTCTAGAGGAGAGTGTAGACTCTGTTCAAATTATTACTCTGCCACTAATTAACTCTGTGACCTTGAACAAATCAGTGCCCCTCTCTAGACCTCGGCTTTTGCATCCTTTTCAGATCATTATACAATAAAAATTACATGTAATAAAGGGTCATGGAAAGATGGATTAAAATTCATTGGAAACTAAATAATCTCATCCTAAAGAATGAATAGGTCCAACAACAAATCACAGAAACAATCAGGAATTTCATGAAAAAATGAGAGGGGAGGGGAGGGGAAGGAAGGGGAAAGAAGGGAAGGTAACAAATCAAAATTGGGATCAGCCAAAGCAGTATTTAGGGCAAATTTTATATCCCAAAATGGTTACATGAATAAAATAGAGAAAGAGCAGATCAATGAATTGGGTTTGCAATTAAAGTAACTAGAAACAAAATGGATAATTTTGATTACATTAAATTGAAAAGTTTTTGTACAAATGAAACCAAGGTTAGGAGGAAAGTAGAAAACTGGAAAAAAATTTTACAACCAGTTTCTGTTATAAAGACCTCATTTCTAAATATGTAGAGAACTAAGTCAAATTCATAAGAATACAAGTCATTACTCAATTGATAAATGGTAAAAGGACATGAACAGGCAGTTTTCAGAGAAAGAAATTAAAGATATCTATAGTCACATGAAAAATGCTCTAAATCACTATTGATTAGAGAAATGCAAATCAAAACAACTCTTAGGTACAACCTAATCCCTCTCAGATTGGTTAACATGACAAAACAGGAAAATTATAAATGCTGGAGAAGATGTGGGAACATTGGAACACTCATGCATTGTTGGTGGAACTGTGAACTGAACCCACCATTCTGGAGAGTAATTTGGAATTGTGCCCCAAGGGCTACAAAAATGTGCATGCTCTTTGACCCTGCAATACCACTTCTAGGATTGTATTCCAAAGAGATCATACAAATGGGAAAAGAAGCCACATGTACAAAAATATTTACAGCAACTCTTTTTGTGGTGGCCAAGAATTGGAAATTGAGGGTATGCCCATCAATCGGGGAATGGCTAAACAAGTTGTGGTATAGGAATACTACAGTGCTATAAGAAATGAGGAGCAGACAGACTTTATAATAACATGGAAAGACTTATAAAAACTGATGTTGAGTGAGAAGACCAAAACCAGGAGAAATTTGTACAAAATTACAAACACAACATATGTGTGACAGACTAACTTTGATAGACTGGGCTCCTTTCAGCAATGCAAGGTTATAAGACAACTCCAAAAGACTTACGATGGAAAGAGATATCCACATCCAGAGAAAGAACTACAGAGTCTGAATGCAGACTGAAGCAAACTACTTGTTCTCTCTCTTTTTTTTTTGTTTTGTTTCCTCTTTCTCATTGTTCACTCCATTGCTTATAATCCTTCTTTACAACCTGACTAATGTTTAATGTGAAGGTGTTTGTAGACCCTATATTTGACTGCATGCTGCCATGGGAGAAGAAGGGAGAGGCAGAGGGAGAAAATTTGAAACTCAAGGGATTGTGGAACTCAATGTTTTAAACTAAAAGCAAATTAAGTAAATTTTAAAAAATAAACTGCTACTGCTGTATACTGTGCATATCCCATACTCTACATGAATTTTTCTTATTCTTCTTATTCTGGTTTGGCAAAGAGATTAGCTAAATTAAGTTCTTGTAAAACCTTGTCTTAATTATTGACATTCCTAAAGAAGTCAGCTGCATTACAGTCAAAATTAACTGACATTCAGAAGGCATAAAAATCAAATGTTCCATGAGAGTTTGGGAGAATTTCAAGTTTGGTACTTGAAAGCATGAATCTCAGACTGAAGATCTGATTAAGTCAAATAAGTTTAGTGATATCTCACTGAATAAAAATAATATATTTAATGTTCTTCCCAAGAATGTTATTAGAAAACAGAATTCAAAACATGGACCTAAATCTTTTATCAGAAAGAAATGACTAAAACATTTAAAATTATTTTGGTTTATTAGAGCTACTTAGCCTTGTGAAGAACTAATTTCACTGTGTATATATGGTAAAAAAAAAAAACAACTGCATCACTGAAGTGAAAATTTAAAACATGAAATTGATATGAACCATTTTTAAGAGTTTGTAGATAATAATATAGAATCAATGTTCCAATCCCTACAACTACACAAAAAAACTAAAGAGGTAGTTAGGACTACTGCAATCAACAGTGACAAGGGTGAAAGAGGTTTCAGATTAATGAATATAAACTGTATTAGGGTAAGAAACACTTCAATGGAAGATGTCATCTATGACTTAATAGTAATAAATTGGGAAAAAAAGTGAATCAACTGGGATGGGACTCCATCAAGGTTGAATGGCAACCAGAGGTTAGCTATAGACACAAGAGTTTGGCAAAAAAAAAAAAAAAATCAACAAAAGCATTCTGTAAGAACCATTATCTCTATGGAATTTATAATGGAGAGTTTTATGTATTTTATTTTTATCTGTACATTTTATGTCATTCAGTAAAATTTATGATAATCTTGTGACATTAGATATACATGTGTTTTTTTCTGAGTCAGTTGTTAAACGTTCACCAGAAAACCACTGTATGATAGCCTAGAAAAAAGGTGAATTACTATATAATAAAGGATTGCCTGATAATAAATAATTCATCAGCCATTTATTAAAATATGCAGAATATATTCAAGAATTAACGAATCTACAAAACATATAGTTAGAAGAAACCCTATCTGAGCTACCCTGCAATTTCCCTTTATAGAAAGTTTTTAATAACTGTAAGCACTATGTTTTGATTCAAACTGACTTCCCTACTCTATCACTCAACACACTTCAAACTACCTTCCCAACTTGTGCTCGCTCAGAAAATTCAAATTAACTTTCACACCTGCCAAATAAAACATAATTAGAATAGCAAGATGCTGCCAAAACACAGGATACATTCCAAAGACAAATATAAACAGTGAAACCAATAAGCCCTTTGGACGGAGATGCTTACATACTGCTTATATAAGGAAAATAAATCTGGTCTCTTCGGGAGTGGAGAGACGACCAGCCTCAGAGCTAGAGACATCTGGTTTAAGACCTGCCTCTGACACAGATTAGCTTGGTGAACCTGAGCAAGTCTGAGCTTGCTGTTGTTCTGTGTAACCCTTAAGACTAAAAATCACTCAAGATTTGATGATCTACCTGCCTTGGAAGAGGAAGTTTCCATATCAGGATTTACCTACGGTAATAAACTCACAAGTCTAAACAAACAAAAATTAACATAGAAGAGGAAGTGATCTGGCCATGTACCAACCATGGGATAACTGATGGAGAGCTGGCATGCTGCCTTGTACTCAGTGATGTCAAAAGACCCAGGAAAAGATCCCCGAGGGCAGAGAAAACCCACCATGGAAGGCATGGAGGAGAGTGACATAAGGTAAGATGGAGTAACACTGATGATGATAATAATGAGAAGTATTTATATGGCACCTACTATTGGCAGAGCATTTTAAACGTATTATCAAACCTTATCCTCACAGCAATCCTGTGAAGCTGCTGCTATTATTATCTCCTTTTTACAGTTAAGGAAACTGAGACAAACAAAAGTTAAGTGACTTGTCCAAGGTCACACAGTCTTTACATGTGTGAGGCCAGATCTGAACTGAGATAAATAAGGTGTAGATCTGTGCCCTAAGTGGGAAGTACCTACCCACATCAAACAGAGTCCAAATGCTCTAAAATTTATCTCTAATCTAGCATCTGGACACAAAGAATAAAGTTATTTATGCAGGGCTGCAAAAAGCAAAAACAAAACTCACACTACAACTCTGGGCAGTCGCTGAATTTCTCAGCCACCAATTTGTAAAATGATTAGATCGTCACCTGTCCCGGAGGGTTTTTAGAGGCATAAAAGGAAGCTCTTTTTAGAAGGCACTTGATGACCTTCTCAGCATCACTATTGAATTAGTTACTGATATATATTACCCAAAAATGATAAGCCAAGATACATGGAAAGAAGTGCAAGTCAGGAATGCATTTAATCTGTGGCAGTTGAGAAGGGAGGGGGATGGAGGGGAATCAGAGATTAAAGTTTTAAAGGCATTATTTGGTAATTAATATGTGAGATCTTGAATATGAAAATAGAGTAGTTAGAGCTGGAAGGAATATTTCTCTTCAAGTATAACCTCCTAGTTTTACAGCTGAAGATAGTGAGTTCCAGATAAAGAAGACATTTGCCCAAGGATACTAAGTAGATGTTCTGGAATTCTAGGGCGTCTGATATATAAATCCGGGGCCATTTTTGCTACACTGCCATGGCTTCTACCCTAGGATATGCTGATAAACTAAAAATTAACTGTAAGGTATCCATTTAAAACTAAATTTATGACTGATGCACTTCGAATTGCATGACTATCTACACCGTTACACTGTATGCTTGGTATCACAGCCAGTTCCCTACATGATAGATCTCAGAAGAAGGGCTTAATGCCTTGAAAAGATCCTCTCAGTCAGGGCTCCATATCGAATTGTACACAGAGCAGCAGACACTACTTAAAGTGCATGGCAACATTAAGACTGTCATCATCTTTGCTGAAGGAAATGGGTGTACCTTTTATAAAGGGATAGAGGCTGAAGGTCTACAGCTTTGAACTCTTATAACACAAGACCTAAATAAGTGAGTTGAATTCACTTACTAGATACGGAATCTTGGAATTAGTTCTTGAGATTGTTGCATTGGGAGACCTGTATATAATTAAGTTTCACCTAAACCTGAATGTTGCCTAATCTACTTTTGGCTTTCTAAAATAATTTTTCCTTCCCCTATCTCCTCACCTTGCAACCTAAAAATGAAAACCAAAGAAGGTAGATGTATTTGGGCGATAAAGAATAAACCAGACAGTCAAAAGCAAAAGGTTTGTGGAGGGCAGTATTAGGAGATAAGACTTGAAAGATAAACTGAGGACATGTAAAGCTCAGTGTGTCACCTCCTGCATGAACCTCTTCCACATATATGTCGTCTAGTTCAGCTTTCAAGGTGAGAATCTTCTCTTAATGGTGGAAAGATGTATTCATAAAATATCTGAAAAGAGAAGACATAAATTACTGGAAAAATTAAGAATATTACTGTCTGGAAAAGCAACTCAGAGGATATTAATAGCTACCAATCGGTATGTCTAATATCTCACTTCTACAAAATCTTTGTTAGAATAATCTACACCTATATCAAGGACATCTGGACAAAGAGGTTTTTGTTGTTTTTCTGCTGTTTCATTCTTGTCTAATTCTTTTGTGATCCCCTTTGAGGTTTTCTTCAAAGATACTGACTGGAATGGTTTGTCATTTCTGTCTCCAGATCATTTTAGAGACAAGAAACTGAAGCAAGTGGAGTTAAGTGACTTGCCCAGGGTCACACACCTAGTAAATGTCTGAGGCCAAATCTGAACTCATGAAGTTCAGTCTTTCTGATCCCGGGTCTGGCACTCTATCCCCTGTGCCACCTAGTTGCTCCAGTGAAGAGGAAGGCATTTGCTTGTTTTTGGTTTGGTTTGGTTTGGTTTGGTTTAGGAGAAAAGGCAAGACAACTGGGGTTAAGTGACTTGCTCAAGGTCACACAGCTAAGTAAGTGTGTCAACTGTCTGAGGCTGCATTTGAACTGCAGGCCCAGTGCTCTATTCACTGCACCACCTAGATGCCCCATTTTTATTTGTTTAAGAGGCAGGTATTGGAAATGATAATACACAACAGACCACATCTTTACAGTCACACAACTGGTGGAAAGGTGAATAGAATACAAAATTCCACTGGGCTTTTTATTTAACTCTAAAACAGCTTTTGATTTGGTGGAGCAAAATGCAACTTTGAAAGACTTTCCTCCAATAAAGTATAATCTATGTTATATGCTAAAATCATGTCAGGTTTTCTAATTAGTGCAACAGAGATAATCTTGTAAGTTTACCTTATGTTTATTAACTTCAAGAAACACATAAAACAAGAAAATATTTGTCTTCCAAAATTATCTGCTACCGGCATGGAGGATGTCCCACACATAGTCCCTCCAGACAGTAAGGTCTTCCAGATGCTCCTACTGGTGGAGAGGAGGCTGACTATAACTGCCAGAATGCTTCACAGACTTACAAATGAGATCCACAAACACACAAAGACATAAGGGTAAAAATCCGTATCGGGGATCCAAGAGGGTGAAGAATGTTTATTGTTCAGAACATTACATGCAATTACATGGGCAACCTGGTGAACTGATTCAATTAGCTACATAATCTTCAATCAATACCCCCCCTAGACAATGAGCTCAGATCAGATTTGAACAGGAGGAAAAACAGCAGATGAATTGCATCTGGGAAACTACAATACTTTCCTTTTTTTTAATGAAATTTTATGTTTATTTTTAGTTTACCCCATTCATTTACACAAAATTTTGAGGTACAAATTTTCTCCCTGTCTTTCCCCTACCAACCACCCCAAAAACAGCGATCCCACTATATACCCCGGCCCCCAATCTGCTCTCTCCTATATCCTCCCCCATCACCCCTCTGACTTTCTGGTAGGGCAAGATGGATCTCCATACCCCAATGCCTGTATATCCTATTTCCCAGGTGCAGGTAAAAATAATAATAATAATAGTAATAATAATAATAATTTTTTTTAAAAAATCATTTAATTTTTAAAACTTTGAATTCCAGATTCTTTCCCTTCTTCCCTTGTCACCCACCCCCACTGGGAAGACAAGACAATTGACAAGACCTCAATACAGGCCATATATGTGTAGTTATGCAAAACATCTCCACAACAGACATATTGTGCAAGACTGGCTATATTTCCCTCCATCCTATCCCACCTCTGATTTGTTCTATTCTCTTCTTCAGTGATTCTCAACCTTCCTAATGCCACGGCCCTTTAACACAGTACCTCATGTTGTGGTGACCCCCAACCATAAAATTATTTTCATTGCTACTTCATAACTGTAATTTTGCTACTGTTGTGAATTGTAATGTAAATATCTGATATGCAGGATGTATTTTAATTGTTTCAAATTGAACATAACCCACAGGTTGAGAACTGTAGCTCTACTTTGTCTCTGTCCCTTTACAAAAGTGTGTGCTTCTAACAACCATCCCCCCCAAACTGCCCTCCCCTCCATCATCCCCCCTCTCTCCCCCTCCCCCTTACTCTCCTGTAGGGCAAGATACCCAATTTAGAGTGTACAACATTCTCTCCCTAAGCCAAATTCAATGAGAGTAAGGTTGACTCTTTCCCTTTTGCCTTCCTGTTCTTCCCCTCCATTGTAACAATTATCCCTTGCCTCTTCTATATGAGATAATTAACCCCATTCTGTCTCTCCCTGTCTCCTCTCATTCTATTCCTCTCCCACCTTTCAATTTCACCTTTTAAATATCATCCCTTCCTATTCAATTGATTCTGTGCCCTCTGTCTATGTAGACCTGTACATATATATACACACGCACACACACACACACACACACACATTCACATATGTATTCATATGCACATACACCCTCTTATATAGACATATATATGTACAGATACATATATATAGACATTTATATTCCTTTCAACTATTCTCATACTGAGAAAAGTTTTATAAGTTACAATGATCAAAAAATTTTTCCATGTCGGCATGTAAATAGTTCAACTTTGATAAGTTCCTTTTGATTTCTTTTCCCTGCTTATCTTCTCAAGTTTCTCTTGCTTCTTGTATTTAAGTGTCAAATTTTCTATTCAACTCTGCTTTTTTCATCAAGAATGCTTGAAAGTCCTCCACCTCACTGAATGTCCATATTTTCCCCTGAAACATTATACTCAGTTATGCTGAGCAGGTGATTCTTGGTTTTAATTCCAGCTCCTTTGACCTCCAGAATATCATATTCCAGGCCCTTCAATCCCTTAATGCAGAAGCTGATAGATCTTGTGTTATCCTAATTGTGTTTCCACAATATTCAATTGTTTCTTCTTGGCAGCTTGTAATATTTTCTTCTTGATTTGGGAAGTCCAGAACCTGGCTATAATATTCCTAGAAGTTTTCTTTTTGGAATCTTTTTCAAGAGGTGATTAGTGAATCCTTTCAATTTCTATTTTGCCCTCTGGTTCTAAAATATCAGGGCAATTTTCCTTGAGAATTTCTTGAAGGGTGATTTCTAGGTTCTTTTTTTGATCATGGCTTTCAGGTAGTCCAATAATTTTTAAACTGTCACTCTTGGATCTATTTTCCAGGTCAGTGGTTTTTTCTACGAGGTATTTCACATTGTCCTCTAT
>JAQQSV010013744.1:0-12452 GCA_028646515.1 Pseudochirops corinnae | reverse complement strand
GGAGAGAGAGAGAGAGATCTACTTCAATATAATTGGTTTCTTTTATATTTTATTACATGGATTTTATAAATTTAAGAACACTGTTCTGAAAAGAGTTCCACTGGCTCCATAAGACTAGCAAAGAGGTCCATGTTGAAAAAAAAAAAGGTTAAGAACCCCTATATACCCAATCCTGATTAGGTCCCATATTACCCCAGTTACCTGAAAGTTTAGGCCCTTTCAAATAGAAAGAAAGGAAGCAAAGAAATATCAGACTGTCACCCATTCTGTTTAGGACATTGTGAAAACAAAAAGCAGATTACTGAGTTTTGTGTTTATTCTATGTTAAAGGATAGGTCAATTTAATCAGTTTCAGATAGTAGAAAAGGGAGCTATAATTCAACCAAAATAATGATAGAAATGTAGTCTTATCAAATGTTACACATCTAGAGACCCAACTGAACAAGCATCCTGCACTATATAAAAAGGGATCCATTGTAGCAAAGTGGACATGTTTCCCCTTTCACCTGTTCTGCCCTTCGGGATTAAAGAAGGTACCTCAGCTGTCATCCTCAGTATTCATTAAAAGTGTTGTTATTAAAATAATAGTAATAATAATATATCAGTAATGCATTTTTTTCTTCTCAATAAACCTTTCCAAATGGAATTTTGGGTGAGACTGGAGGTCCTGAGGTAAAGGACAGAGTAGACCATGGAACTCATATGCTTCACTGAGAACAGATGGTGTTCAGAAATAGTCCACTTGTGATCGTTCCATAATAAAGATTAAAGTTGCATGTCTCCTTCCAGAGGTGTGCTTGGCAGGTTGCCAACAACCTGAACAAGTTCTTGGACATCCTTTTTCCATGCTAGATTTTTTTCTTCTTCCAGTTATCTAAATCATTTCATTTTTCCCCCACTGATAAATCTTTCCATAAAAAGCCAAGATAAAAAGTAGTTTTATGTCATCATTTTTTTTCCAGTAATAATAGCCTATTAACAGCATTTGGAATTTGTTTTATTGTTCCAGATCTTAATCTTACAATAATGTTTTGAGTCATACACATGTTTGAGCCATAGTCTGTTTCCAAGGTATGTGAAGTTGATAATTAGACAATGAATGCAGGTCATTTTCTCTGTGAAGCTGTCCTTGTGAGCTGAGAAATGTGGGTGTTATAACAAGGTAGCAGCTGTAGCTGAAATTCTAATGCACAGCAGGGAGTCTGATACAAGGCAGTTTCATTCTTCTCATGAGTTGGCTGGAAGCCATTATTTCCAGGGTTTAAAGTAGCTCATTGTTCCAATCCATGACCACTTGTGAGTTTTCATGGGCAGCCCACACAAGACCTTGGAATGATTATATGCACACAAAACCAACTGGTAGACAACTCTCCTGCTGCAGATTGTGTGTGCATGAATCCTTAAAAGTGTTCAGGTGACCATGAAGTCACAAGAGGATGTCAGAGGGGCTCACCTAAAATAACTGATGCAAATTTACCCTAATATAATCATGCTTTCACCTGGTTCCTCCTATATATAATGCAATAGTGTGAGGTACTACTCAGGTCTATTATGCATTCCTTATCAATTCCTTTTCCCTATAATGGCTTCTTTTTACCCTTCTTGAGCTACCTCTTTAATTTGGCACCTTTTTCTACTTACTGCTTATACCAATATAGGTGTGATGCTTCCAGTTTTTCTCCACTTCTGTTTTTTTTTTTTCCAGTTGCTGCAGCAGCCCTGAGTGTGTGGCTAACTAAAATTCTGTGAATGGAGGGTTATTATCTCAATGGTTAACTGTGCAAGTAAATTTTGGTCTTTACAATGGAAATTTATCATGTATCTTAATAGAGACCTAAAAATAAATTAGTTTATTATAGAAAAAAAGAACATCTGACAGTAAATCAAGACACTTAGTTCTAGGACCACCTCTGCCACTAGCTACCCATAGGCCCATTGCTTTATCTCCCAAGAATTCAGCCTGCTAAACTGTAAACTTCCCAAACTATAAAATAAAGGGTTCGAAAAGGGTAGGTAGTCTTCTAGGTCTATTTCATTATTTCAATTCTGACTTTTCCTTTGGGGTGTGTGTGTGTGTGTGTGTGTGTGTGTGTGTGTGTGTGTGTGTGTGTTCCCCATGAGGCAGTTTCCAAAGCAATTCTTTCTCTAGTATCACACATTGGCACCATCACAGGCAAAATTGGGTGATGAATTTTAAAAAAATTAATGTATTCAGGAATACAAGAAGAATTGTCAGATGAGATGGCTAGGCCACTGTTCATGATTTTTGAGTCTAGGAAGAATTCACGTACTGTTACCCAACTAGAGGAGAACTAAAATTGTCTAAATTTCAAAAAGAAAAATGAGTGGAGTCTATACGCTATAGTAAAGTGAGATGGACTTAAATGCCTAGAAACATTCTATACTGTATTCATAGAATTTCAAAACTAGAAGAGACCACAGAGACAATCTAATCTAAAACATACCCAGAAAAGTAATCCATAGTACAACATATCAAAGAAGTAGTCCTTAAGCCTCTAGTTAGAGACCTTTAGTGAAGGATAACACAATACATTCCACTAATGGATAGTTATAATTATTAGGGTGTTTTCTATATAGAAAGACAAAGTCTGTCTCCTAACAACTTCTAGGGCCAGCTTGGTGGCACAGTGCATAGGGTACTGGGCCTCGAGTCAGAAAGACCTGAGTTCAAATCTGACCTTAGACATTTACTAGCTGTGTGACCCTGGGCAAGTCATTTAACCCTATTTACCTCAGTTTTCTCACCTATAAAGTGAGTTGGAGAAGGAAATGGCAAATCATTCCAGTATCTTTGCCAAGAAAATCCCAAAAAGGGCTCAAAAAAAATCAGACATATGTGAAAAATAACTAAACAGTAACAAAACAACTTCTATCACTTTTCCATGGAGACAAACAGATCAAATCTTCCTTCCACATAGCTCTTCAAATACTTGATGTCAATTATTATCTCCCTATTGAATCTTTTATTCTAGAGGCTAAATTCAAATCAAGTCAAATCAATTCCACAAGTCTTTATTAAGTACCTAAGTGTCAAGTACTTAAAATGCTAAAATTATCAGAATGGAGGTTAACTTATTGTCCACACTGAAGATAGCCAAAATCAAAATAGCCCATCTTCCAGAAGCTTATAATGGCAGAGGAATTGATGCAAAGCAACATATATCAAAAAGAAAATTGTTGTTTTAAATGTATTTTATTTAAAATTGTGGAATAAAACAAGCATTTCTATAACATATTACAATAAAAAAGATGATTGTACATGAAACTGTAAATCTACTATGCTCAAATTGCTATTCCTTTCAAATATACAACAATATTTTTATTTAAATTTCTTTTTTTTCTCTCCCTCTCCCCCCTGCCCTAGCAATGGCTACAATTAGACACAAATAAAATTATTCAACACATATTTCTATTAGTTCTTTCTCTGGGTGCATAAAGCATCTTTCTTTATATATATTTTATAGTTAACTATGGTATTTATAATAGACAAAATAACTTATTCACTCAGTCATTCTTAAAACAATATTGTTATTACTGTATATAATATTCTCTTGTTTCTGCCCACTTAGCTCTTCATTATTTCTTGCAAGTCTTTCCATGTTTTTCCGAAATCATTGTACTCATCATTTCTTATAGCACAATAGTATTCCATCACAATCATATATCACAACTTGTTCATCCATTCCCCAAGGGCATCCCTGCAATTTCCAGTTCTTTGCCACCACCAAGAGAGTGACTATAAACAAAAAATATATTTTTTTAAAAATGTATACATCGAGATTTCTAGGGGGAGGATATGAGTATCTAGGAAAATCAGGATATTTTTCCTATAGGAGTTTGCCTTTGAGCTGAATTTTGAGGGAAGTTAAGAATTCTATGAGGCAGAAGTAAAGAGGAAATTCATTCCAGGCATGGGAGAAAATCTGTACCAATACAAAGAGACTAGCAATAGAATAATACACATGTGGAACAGTAGTCAGACCAGTTTTATTAGAATGTAGAATGAATAAATGTGGAAAAGCCTGGTGAGGTAGTCTTGGACTTTTACTGTGAAAAAATTAAATATACTAGTTTCCTTCAGGAGCCCTCATATGGTCCAGGAATATCTTTTTAAAAAAGGATCTTTGATCATAATTCGCCAGCATTGTTTCATGAAAAACAGGCCATGCAAAACAAAACTCTCATATTTGTTACAAAACAAAGACAAATATAAGAATTTATGTATCTTTTAAAGCATGGTCTGTGTTATATATTTTCAAACATTATTTTAAAAACCTCAAATTATTTTAATGAAAAAATTTCTGAAATATGCCCAATAAATATAGAAGTAAAATAAATATTTCTTTTCCATGACTCTTTTTTGATGTGCTTTTAAAAATGTTAATAAGAATATGAAACAGAAATTAATGGCATAAATTTCAGAAAGAAGAGCCATTATCTTTAAGAGAAAATGATGTTTTACTTAGAAAACCTCATTGACTCAGCAAAATTTAAAAAAAAACTGAGATGCTTAATGATTAGTAAAGTAGCAAAATACAACATAAATCCACACAAATCTTTAGGTTTTAAAAAAAAACAGTAACAAAAACAGCAAAAAGAAGAGAAACCACATTTCTAATAACTATAAAATGCCTTAAATATCTTGCTCTAAACCTTTTAAAACTCGCTCAAGATTTTACAAATGAAATTATAAAAGTATCTTTACAGAAATAAATAAAGATACATTGGAGGGATATTCATTTTTAATGTGTGGGCCATAGCTGACTTAGAAGAATTATACAGTTTAAATGTACAGATTTAGTGTTATACTAAGTAAACTACAAAAGGGTTACTTTATAGAACTCTAAAAGGGATACTTTATAGAACTAGAAAAATAGTAAAATTCATTGGGAAGAAAATAATATTATTTTAAATAATTTAATGAAAAAAAAAGAAAAATGAAGGAAAAGAGTATTTCTAGGCCTCCAAATGTTTGACAAAGCAGTAACCTCAAAACTGTGGTACTAGCTAAAACAAGTAGATAATCAAGTTTGGTAAGCAATTGAACTCAGTAGTGGTTAATAATCTGAAAAAAAAATGCTGGGGAGGAGCTAAGATTATGGAGTGAAATCAGGAACTTGCTTGAGATCTCCCCCAAATCTCTAAAAATACCTGTGGAAAATTAATCTAAACAAATTCTAGAACCGTAGAACCCACAAAATGTTGAACTGAGGCAAATTTACAGCCCAGAATGGCCTGGAAGTTCATCAGGAAGGGTATACTGCACCGGCCTAGGAGTGAAGCACAGTCTGGTGTAGGCTGCACTGGCATAGACATGGCTAAAGCAAATCTTAAGGGACTGAATCACTGGCAGCTATGTCAGTTTCCAGACTTCTCAACCCACAAATGCCAAAGACAGCACAGTCAGTGGGAAAATTCTGTGGGACCCAGGTGAGAGAGGAATATAGTCCTGCTGGGGTCTGGCCTCAGCCCAGGGGTAGCAGAGGTGGTGGCAGCAGCAGTGCA
Organism: Pseudochirops corinnae; assembly: GCA_028646515.1. Classification (NCBI taxonomy): domain Eukaryota; kingdom Metazoa; phylum Chordata; class Mammalia; order Diprotodontia; family Pseudocheiridae; genus Pseudochirops; species Pseudochirops corinnae. The sequence continues at coordinate 6,926 of JAQQSV010013744.1, read as the reverse complement.
TGCTTCCAGAGCTCTGGGTCCATAGATGATGGGTGATCAAGTGACTAATAAAAACAACCCTGAAGCTTGGGACAGTATACCCACACCCACATCCACCAGAAGCAGAGTCTTTCCTTGACAAAGAGAAAGTCAAGTATTTGGCTGGGAAGATGAGCAAAGAGCATAAAAAATCTCAGAGTTTAGAATCTTACTTTGGAGACAAAGAAGATCAAAACATACCAACAGCCAGAAGAGGACAACAAAGTCAAAGCCCCTGCATCAAAACCCTCCAATAAAAGTATGAATTGGTAACAGGCCATGGAAGAACTCAAAAAGGTGTTTGAAAATCAAATAAGAGAAGTAGAGGAAAAATTGGGAAGAGAAATGAGAGTGATGCAAGAAAATCATAAAAAAAAAAACAAGTCAAAAGCTTGCTAAAGGAGACCCCAAAAAATATTGAAGAAAATAATACTTCAAATAATAGACTAACCCAAATGGCAAAAGGTCAAAAAGCCAGTGAGGAGAAGAATGCCTTAAAAAGCAGAATTGGCCAAATAGAAAAGGAGATCTGAAGCTCATTGAAGAAAATAATTCCTTCAAAATAGATCCTGGAGAGATAATTTTAAAAACATTGCACTACTCAAAATGCATGATCCAAAAAAGGGCCTAGATATCATCTTTCAAGAAATTATCAGGGCAGCTAGGTGGTGCAATGAATAGAGGAATGATCCTGAAGTCAGGCAGTCCTGAGTTCAAATCCTGCTACAGACACTTGGCACTTAGATGTGTGACCTTGGGCAAGTCACAGCCCCAATTGCCTTGCCTTCCCATCTCAAGAAGAAGAACAAGAACAACAAGAAGAAGAAAAACAAGACCAAGAACAAGAACAACTTATCAAGGAAAAGCACCCTGATATTTTTGGAATCACAGGGTAAAAAAGAAATTGAAAGAATCTGCTGATCATTTCTTGAAAGAGCTCACAAAAGGAAAACTCCTAGGAATATTGTAGCCAAATTCCAGAGTTCCCAAGTCAAGGAGAAAGTATTATAAGCAGCCAGAAAGTAACAATTCAGGAATTGTGGAATTGCAATCAGGATAACACAAGATCTAGCAACTTCTACATTAAGGGATCTAAGAACTTTGAATGTGATATTCTAAGAGGTCCATGGAGCTAGGATTAAAACCAAGAATCACCTACCCAGAAAAACTGAGTGTAATACTTCAGGTGGAAAATAAACATTCAATGAAATAGAGGACTTTCAAGCATTCTTGTTGAAAAGACCAGAGCTGAAAAGAAAATTTGACTTTCAAATACAAGAATCAAGACAAGCATAAAAAGATAAACAGAAAAGAGAAATCATAAGGGACTTATTAAAGTTAAACTGTTTATATTCTTACATAGAAAGATAATATTTGTAACTCATGAGATCTTACTCAATATTAGGGTAATTGGAGGAAATACATACATATATGTATTTGTGTATGTGGATAGATTGATAGCTAGCTGGCTAGATAGATACATAGATAGATAGATGGCACAGGGTGAGTTGAATATGAAAGGATGATATCTAAAAAATAAAATTAAGGGATTAGAGAGGAATATATTGGGAGAAGGAAAAAGGGAGAGATAGAATGAGGTAAATTATCTCCCATAAAAGAAGGAAGAAAACAATTTCACAAAGTAGAGGAAGAGGGAATGAGTGAACCTTACTCTCATTGGATTTGGCTTAAGGAGGGAATAACATACACAATCAGTTGGGTATCTTACCCTATGGGAAAGTGAGGGGGAAGGGAATGATAGGAGGAGATGATAGAAGGGAAGGCAGACTCAGGGAGGGAATAAGAAGAAGAAAACACTTTTGAAAAGGAACAGGGTCAAAGGAGAAAATAGAATAAGAGGGAGGCGGGACAGGATGGAGGGAAATGTAGTTAGTCCTTACAATATGACTATTAATGAAGTGTTTTGCATAACCACACATGTATAACCTATATTGTATGAGTGTAGGTAGGGAGAGAAGAAGGGAGAGAATTGGGAACTCAAAGTTTTTAAAAAGATGTTAAAAAATGTTTTTAAATGCAATTGGGGAAAAAGATCTGCAGGCAATGGGGTATAGAATTCTATATTGCCCTACAAGGAAATAAGGGGAAAGGGGATAATAGTAGGGGGTGATAGAAAGGATTGCAGACTGGGGAAAGGAGTCTTCAGAATGCATGCCATCTCAGGGTTTGAGGAGGGGAAAGACGGGGAGGAAATTTGGAACTCAAAATCTTGTAGAAATGAATGCTGAAAACTAAAAATTATTTAATTAATTTCTTTAAAAAAATTCCAAGTCCTCAATCTTGTTTTCCAAATAAATGTTAATTAGTTAATTAAATTTTAAAGATCAAGCTACTAGTGAAGGCCTTCCCTACATTTCCTATTTCAAAAGCACCACTGAGACAATCTGAAAATTAGCATGACAGAAAATAACCTTTGATGAAAATTTCACAACACATAACACAACAGATTCCTCGTGGATTTTGTCACTTAAATATAAAAATCAAAATGTTAAAACATAAGATAAATTAAAAGAAGAAAAAGGAAGGAGATAACTTTCACAATTATAGCTCCTATGAGAATCCTTAAACAGGGATGGGATATAGGTAAGACTAAAAGAAAAAGACACTTTTGATTTCAGAAAATGTTTGGGGAAAAAAAGTGGTTGTATAATCGATATCAATATTGTCATCGGGAGAAAAAGAGAAGTTGTCAGTAGTCATTTGTAAAGAGGAGAAATCTTTGAACATCTCAGCTAAAGATCTGCTTACCAAAATTTGTAAAGACCTTACTATATAGACAAAATATTATATGGTAAGAAGAACACTGGCCTTGGTATCATCAGAACTGGATTCAAATCCTGTCTCTGCTCTGAAACTTTGTGCCCTTAAGTAAGCTACAACCCCTCTGGGCCTCAATTCCATCTTCTGCAAGAGGTGGAACTTGGACTATATTATTTCCTTCCAGCAATAAATCCATTTTACTATGAAATAAATATATGACAGCAAACCAGCCATTCATCAATAGATACATGATCAAAGGATGTTTAAAACATTTTTTCACAACACTATGAATTGTCAACAACTCTAAAACAAGATTTCCTCCCTCAAAATAAGTAATAATAATAAAATCCAAAAATATGAAAATATTCTAAGTTGATGAGTTTTGAGAAAACAGGCACATTAATAGACTTTTAGTGTAACTATGGAAAGATCTAATGGTTTTACAGAATTATTTGGAATCATGTTAACAATAAGTGACTAAAATGTCCATGCTCTTTAACTCAGAGTTCCCACTGATAGTTATATACCACAAGGAGGTCAAAGGCAGAAAAATTTTTAATATTTATTAAAATATTCATAGCAATATATTTTATAGTAGCAAAAAAATTGGAAACAAAAATAGGTGCTTATAAATGGCAGATAGCAAAACAAGTCTTAGTATATAAATGTAATGAATTATTTTTGTGAAAGAAATAATGAATATCAAAACTTAAAGAAATGTGAAGAGATACGAACTGATTTGAGTGAATCAATGAACAACTGATTATTAAGTGCCTACTGTGTGCCATTTGGTGAAGGAAATGGCAAAACACTCCAGTATCTTTGGCAAGAAAACCTCAAATGGAGTCATAAAGAGTCAGATACAGTTGAAATGACTGAACAACAACAATGTTCCAGATACGTTGCCTAACCTCTGTGGAAAAGCCAGGAGAACCATTAAAACAATATGCCAATGATTAAAATGTTGTAACTGAAAACTCTAAAATAAAACTGAATGTTGTATGATTTTAATGACCAGTCTTGAGCTCAGGGAAATAATGAAGAAATGTACTTCCCTCTCTTCCTTTAGAGATGTGTGGAACTTTGGGTGTGGGAAGTTATATGCACCTTAAGACTTGCTCACTAGAATGGTTTGTTTTTAATTTGTAGAAAAAATCTTCCAGTAGAGAAGAAAAGTATTGTACATCAGAAATAGTTATGTTTTTAAAGATACCAATGAAATATTTATTTTTATTTTTTGAAAGTAGGTTATGCCAGACTAATTTCATTTCCTTCTTGGAACATGGTTATTGGAGGCACATATAAGAGGAATGTTAAAAATATGGGTAACCTATGCTTTTTGGATATTTATTTGTTGATAGGTTTTTGCCCTTCTAAGTGTTAATTTTATTATTTATTACTTAACATCTATGAAAGGAAATGAACATTTGCATATACAAAAAGAAAAGAAAAAGGGATTGTGTGTGAAACTGCAATTGAGCTTTCTTTTCCTTTTAAGTACATTATGGATTTAGCATGTAACGTTCAGAACTGTCTACATTGTCTGTCTCTTTGTGGCCTTTTGTTCCTTCCATTTTCAAAATGTTCCAGTGATCCAATTTCCCTTCTTCTCTTTCTTCTCTTCTTCCTCACTCTACTCTTTCTCCTCCTCTCCCCTCTTGTCTTTCTTCACAAACTTATCAATAATCCCCAATGCCCCACCAAAAAAAATTGGTGAAAAAAATCTTGTAATAAATATGAATAGTCAAGCAAAACAAATATCCAGGTTATCGATGTGCAAGATCATATATCTTCTATGATCCCTCAAGTCCATTATCTATCTGTCAGGAAGTAAGTAGTAAGCTTCCTCATGGATCCTCCACAATTGTGGGAGTAATTAGATTTCATATTTAAGTCTTTCAAAATTGTTTTTTGTTACAATGTTTCTGTTTTCATATGAATTATTCTCTGGTTCTGCGGATTTCACTTTCCATCATTTCACACAAGTTTTCACAGGTTTCTCTGAAATCATCCTTTTTTATCATTTCTTATGGTGTAGTAATATCCTATAACATTCACATATGATGACTTGGTCATTCATTACCCAATTAACAGGCATTCCTTTCCTTTCCGGTTATCTGCTTTAGCAAATAAGCTGCTGAAAAAGTTCTTCTATATACAGTTCCCTTTCCTTTCTTTTGGTCTCACTGTGGTATAGGATTAATAATGACATTATTCACTAAAGAGGTATGCAATTTAGAGACATTTTGGCATAGCTCCAAACTGCCTTGCAGAATTGTTTGACTAATTCCCTAATATACCATTGAAGTGCCAGTTTTTCCTCAAATTCTTTCAAAAATTGTCATTTTCCTTTCCTATTATATCTAGGAAATTAATGCATATGAGGTAAAAACTTAGGGTGGTTTTACTTTGAATTTCTTTAATTATTGGTGATTTAGTGCATTTATATGACTGTCAATAACTTGCACTTCTTCCTTTGAACACTACCTAGTCATAGCATTTAACTGTTTTTCTATTGGAGAATGGCTCTTGTTTTTACGTATTTAAAACAGTTCCTTATATAGTTTGAATATCAGCCCTCTATCAGAGGAACCCGATGCCATTTTTTTCTCCACTAAAACATTTTCTTTCTAATTTTAACAGCATTAGTTTTGTTTGTCCACAAACTTAAAAAAAAAATGTGTAATCAAAACTGTCCGTCTCCTTTGATCCTTTCTTTTATTTGACCATTAATTCTTCCTCTATCCATAGTTAGAAAAAAAAATGTTTCCTTGATCTAATTTATTGATATGACCTTTTATATCTAAGTCATGCATCCATTTGAAGTTTAAAGTTTATCTTAGCATATAAAGTGAGGTGTTGATCTAAACCTATTTTCTATCAGGCTGCTTTCTAGTTTTTCCAGCAATTTTTGTTGACCCATGAGTTCTTACACTAGTAGTTAGGGTATTTAGGTTCATAGAATACTAAACTACTATGTTCATGTACTTCTGTGTGTTAAGTACCTAACCTATACTATTTTTCTTCTTTTCTTTTTTTTAACCAATATCAATTGATTTAGCTGATTATTATTTTTTAGTCTTATTTGTAGTCTATTACTAGGTCCCTTTCCTCCCCCTCTTTTTCACCTGACTATATTTCTTGAGATTCTTAACTTTTTGTTTATCTAGATCAGTGGTTCTTAAAGTATTTTATGATGTGAAACTCATAAGCAATTTGATCAAATCTATTAACTACTTAGAATGTTTTTTTTTTAAATAATTGAAAGAAATGCTTACTTTCAGTTACAGGTTAGTGGAAATAAAGCTATAATTTTTTTCATATCAAAGACTATGGACCTCCTTGAAATATATCTATGGATCCTTCGGTAACACTTCTCTTTTTTTTTTCCTTTTTTTAATTAACTTTTGTTTATTTTTTGGTTTACATCATTGATTTCCACAAGATTTTGAGTTATAATTTTTCCCCCCGTCTTTCCCATACCCACTACCCCAAAATAGTGATCTCACTTATACCCCCTCCCCAATCTGTTCTCTCCTATATCCTCCCCCATCACCCCTCTGACTTTCTGGTAGAGCAAGATGGATGTCCTATCCCAGTGCCTATATATCTTATTTCCCAGTTGCATGTAAATAACAATAATAATAATATATATTTTTATCATTTGATTTTAGAACCTTAAATTCTAGATTTTTTCCATTCTTCCCTTGTCACCCACCCCCACTGGAAAGACAAGCAATTCAATACAGGCTGCACATGTGTAGTTACACAGAGCATCTCTACAATGGACATATTGTGCAACACTGACTATATTTCCCTCCTTTCTATCCTGCCCTCCACTTGTTCTACTCTCTACGTTGTACCTATTCCTTTACAAAAGTGTGTGCTGCTAACAACCCTCCCCCTTAACCTGCCCTCCCCTCTATCATCCCCCCTCTCATCCCCTTCCCCCCTACTCTCCTGTGGGGCAAGATACCCAATTTAGAGTGTATGCCATTCCCTCCCTAAGCCAAATTCAATGAGAGTAAGGTTGACCCATTCCCTTTTTGCTTTCCTGTTCTTCTCCTCCATTTTAACAGTTATCCCTTGCCTCTTCTATATAAGATAATTAACCCTATTCTGTCTCT
>JAQQSV010013743.1:0-12452 GCA_028646515.1 Pseudochirops corinnae | reverse complement strand
AGTCTAATGGGGAGACAAGATGAAGACAGTAATGAACAAACAGTGTAGACAAGCCAAACCAGGGGCCATCTAGAAAGGACACTGGCTTTAAGAGGAACTAGGAAAACCTTCCTGGGACAGGTGGGATTTGTACTGGGACTTGAAGGATTCAGGGAAGGCAGGAAGCAGAGATGGAGAAGGGGAGACCCCAGGCATGGGAGACACCTGGGGAAAATGAATGGTCCAAGTCCTGTTCTTAAGAGCTGTGTGACCTTGGGCAAGTAACGTACCTTCTCTGGGCTAAAGGTTCATCTTCTGGAAAATGTAGCCACTCCCTCATGGGCCCTCGGAGGGGCTCAAAGGGGCGAACAGCTGGAAAAGGCTTGAGCAAACCTTGGCAAGCAGTCATCCCTACCTACTCTCTGCTTTTCCTATGCTGATTTTCAGGGTGCCAAGGGGAACATGGGTGAGCCAGGCGAACCTGGACAGAAAGGACGGCAGGTGAGTGTTTGACTCCCTCTTCCCACTCACTGAGGACCACCAGGGTGGTGTGGCAGGGCCACATGTGGCATCCCCACTGACTGCTCTGTCTTTTCTCTGCAGGGAGACCCAGGCATAGAGGGCCCCATCGGCTTCCCAGGACCCAAGGTAAGATGCTCTGGGCTTGCAGCACATCCCTTACAAGGCATGAAAGTTTGGGGTGGGGGGAGCTCTGGCTCCTAATGGAGCACTTGGGTTCAAATACCGCCTTTGATGTTTGTTGTCTGTATGACCTTGGACAAGTCCCCAGCTCTCTCCAGTCCTGCTTCCTCCTCTGTGACAAGAAGCTGTTGAACTATATGGCCTCTGCAGCCCTTCAAGCTCTAGACCTAGGATAACACCAAGCAGCTGCCCCAAAATTCAAGTAACTGTGCCTCCACAGGCCAAGCCTTTGGGACCCTTAGACTCGAGAGCGAAGGGCGCTTTTTTATTTCTGCTGCTGATCTTGGACCACTGACTTCTCCACTCTGGCCCTGAGTATTTTCTTCTTAACGTGAGCGGGCAGGACTAGCTCTTCTCAGGCCTCCCCCATTAGCAGTCTTTGGTTCTGTCATCTGGTGGCCTCATGTGTGCCACCCCCTGGGCAAGTCTCTACCTCTGTAAAATGGGCGCAAAACTACTGTTATTGTCAAATATACTCAGCAGAGGCCTGGAGATACTTGGCCAGAGCTGGTTGAACCCAAATCAATCTTCAGGCTTCTCAGACTTCCCACTCCCAAAGTCCAGGCTTTGGTTGCCAAGGAAGCAATGCCCTGTTGGGAGCATCCAGAAAGTTGAGGGAGAGAAGTGGTGGTCAGAGAGAAATAGGCCTCTTACAAAGGGGTACATGCCCCCCCTCAGGTCCAGAGACTCTTCCATCTAAACCCAGAAAGAGGTGGCAGGAAGGCAGTCAATGGGAGCCCTCCATGAAGTGCCCCTCGGCCTGGCCTAAATCACACTTCTCTCCCCCGTCAGCGTCCCTTTCAAGAAATCCCATCTGAGACTCAGCTGCTCTGCTACTCTGCGTGGATCCCTTCCCCATTATGACCCTCATAATGACCTTCCTCATTATGACCTTCTTCTTGTCGAAGGGAACCAAACATCTCACCCGGTCATGGCAGGGTGTGCAGCCTTTGTAAAACCAACATTCAGACCCCACAGGAACAGATAGCATCTTCCTCCTCCTCCCTCCTTCCCTTCCTTTTCTGCTCATTCTTCATCCCACCACACAAATGGATTTTCTCCTCAATATCTTCTCCATTCCCCCAATTCACTGGTAACTTTTATTAGTCAAGATGGAATTCATTCTAATTTTTCTCCTTTTTTCTTCTACCTTTAGGGTGTCCCTGGTTTGAAAGGCGAGAAGGTAAGATGCTTCTGGGTTTAATCACTGTCAGAGAAGTTCCCTTTTGCATGAACATCTCCTCATCCAGGGGATCCCCCTTTCCTTAAAATAGGAACATTTTGGTAATGTGATTATGCTCATAAATGGTATTAGCTGGGGGGCAAAGGGTAAGGAATGAGATTGGGAAGGAGGGGAGTTAACCAAAGAGCCCTGAGTATCTTGAGCCTTGTGAGGTACAGTGGAAAGAACATGGCTCTGGAGGCAAAGGACCTGGGTTCAAACCCCACCTCTTATTTTTATCACCTTGTGACATTGGGCAAGTCACTTCTCCTTCCTGGAGATTAGTTTTCCTCATCTATAAGGTGGAACATTGGCCTAGAGAGCCCCAAAGATGCCTCCCAGCTCTAGATCTGTGAACCTGGATGCCCAGAAAGTAAATCTGAGCAGTGTGGAAGGGCCAAGCCTGACTCGTGTCCCTTTTTGTGCAGGGTGAATATGGCGGAGACGGAAGAAGGGTAAGTAAGCAACTGGCTTCCTCTGTTCTCTGACATTTCATGTCCTGATTGAAGAATCTCATGTGACAAGCACATAACTTCCTTTTCTTTATACCAGGGAGCAGCAGGGCTGGCAGGCAAGAACGGGACAGACGGACAGAAGGTAACAGTGGCCGTGTTGGGCTCCCCATGGCTACCCCTGCTGCCTGCAGGGCTTCTGCTGGAAGGGCAGCCCAGGGGTGGAGGGCTGGACTCTTCCCAAATTCCCTTTGGACAAATGGACCCTTGGGGAAGAGCTGTAGAAGCAGGAGGTTCAAGGAGACCCTGTACCTAAGCAGGGCCGAGCCCAGCTGCACCCAACTGCTCTCAGCTAACTCACTGCCCTCAGGGAAAGAGCTGGGCCCTTGGTCATTGGCCTAGCCTCCTCTCACCAGGATGCTGAGCCCCTCAGCCTGATGGCCAGCTTCCTCAAGATAGCCAGGCATTCATCTGCTACTCTAGCCTAAGTCTCTCTACCAGTAAGCCCCGCCTCTCCTTTGGGGGGTCTGCAATATTCCCACTGAAACCTGTGAGCACCCTCTACCCCTCCCCAGACCTGAGGAAAGGAATGTTGTGAGCAGTTTTTACATTTCCCATGAAGAGTCCATAACAGGGATTTAGAATAAGGAAATTTGGGTTTACCACTAAGTAGATTAGGTAAATCTTATTCCCTTCCTGGGCATCAGTTTCCCCATCTATAGAATGGGCTGGATGGCCCTGATGACAGGAGGTCCCTTCCAGTTCTCACCTGGGGGTGACCATCCTCTTGGACAAGTCACCCTGGGACTCTGCAAAATGAGGAGTTGAGACAAGGTGACCTCTGAGGTCCCTTTGGCTCATTGGCCTCACATCAAAAATGCCCCTGAGCCCCAAAGGACAGTGATTCCCAGGCCCCGCCATTCTCAGGGCAGATCTTAAAACTGAGACATGCTTTAGCCTGACATCACGAGCAGTCACCAGGAGGCCTAAGCCAAGAACAGGCTGCCTGCCTGCCTGCCTGCCTGCTGATGGATGGTTCCCAGGAGCCACTGTGGAGTCCGGAGGGCTGGGCACCACTGGCTCTGTTGTTTGGATCATGCTGGGCAAGTCCCATGCCCTCTCAGTGCCCAGGACAGCTCCTGAGACCACAGGTCTACAGGAATCCCCTGCAGAGTAAGACAGAAAGAACCCAGAACCTTTTCTCACTCTGTCTTCCTTTTTTTTGCTCTTGGTCTAGGGGAAGCGGGGACGCATTGGACCCCCCGGCTGCAAAGGGGATCCCGGTGACAGGGTAAGCCCAATGCCACGGTATGCCCCCCACTCCAGAAACTTGGGGCTCTTCCTGGGGACTGAAAGCACAGGGAAGGGTCTTTGGGGGCATGGAGGCTGCACCAGAGTAAAACATGAAATGAGAAGCCTGGTCAAGGGGCTGGGCAGCCTGAGGCCAGCTCCTACGGCCCCTCTGAGGTCACAGTCCTGAGAGGATGGGACACATGACTCCCAAGTCTCACATGGGCTGCAATCAGCATCAGTGGAGGGCAGGTTCACCCCAGTGATATGTGGAGAGCTTGAAAGCTCTAAATACAGCCGGCCATAGAGAAAAGGAAAAGGAAACCCACAAGGGTCATGGTTTGCTTTTGGAAGGATCCAGCGCCAGACACTTTGTCCACAGCCAATAGCAAGGCTCCCCATGGCGAAGGAGCTCCAAGCACAGCAGAGGGGGCATGGAGAGTAACGGACACATTCAGGACTCCTGATACTGCCCCCACCACCACCACCACACGGGGGCTCAAGGCAGACGCCTGCCCTGCCGGCCACAGGGACCAAGGGTTCTCATTCCTGACCTCATCTTCAACAGGGCCTCGATGGCTACCCAGGGGAAGCGGGCAGCCCAGGAGAACAAGGAGACCAGGGAAGTAAGGTAGGTGGTGCCCCCCCAGAAGGCCAAGCAGGCAGAATCAGGTTCAGGCTGCCCCCCCCCCCCCGGCCTCTCCCTGTCTGTTCCTCTCATGAGTCTTTCGTGGGCATAGCCAGTGATGAAGAATCACTGAGCCCACAGTCCTCGGTCACTGTTTGTAGAGAACAAGGTGAGTGAAGTCCCGGGCAGTGTCTCTGGTCCTCCCTCCACCATGATCACCACCCTCATTGAGACCCTCCTGATCTGGAACGTGCAGCCATCCTCCCCATTGATAAAGCCCAGCTCTGACTCCATTGCTCCCCTGCTCAAGAACCTGCCATGGCTCCCTCCTTCCTCTAGGATGGAATCTAAAGTCCTTTAGAGGCCTTCAGTCTGACTCCCAACTACCTTTCCACCCTCTTTCACACTCCTCCCCATGTGCACGCTACATGGAATGACTCCGGGCCATCCCATCAACTCCATCCAACATCTCTTACCTCCAGGCATTTGCCTGGGCTGTGGCCCTTTCCTGGTGTGCCCTCCCTCCCTGCTTTCAGATTCTTTGTCCTCCTTTGAGGCTCCATTTCCTCCCCGGAGCTTTCCTGACCACCCAAGTCATCCATGCTCTTCCCCACGTCCGATTTCCACGTTCTACCCTTACCCATGTTCCAGTCGTGTTCGACTTGGTGGCTGCCTCCCACGCGCCTCGCAGTACCAGGCACGCGGTCCATGCCTGACAAGCAGGTGCTGGTTTAGACCGAATTGAGCTAAACCTGGCACTGGCCTTGGAGTCAGAGGAGAGGAGCTTCTGCTCCCTTTATCAGCTGGGTGACCTTTGCAAAGCTACTTAATGTCCTCTGACTCGGTTTCCCCATCTGCCAAATGAAAATAAAAGTGCTTTTCCTTTCTCAGGCTGGCGGTGAGGAAAGCACTTTGTCTCCAGCTGCGAGCCAAGCCCCAGTCACTCCCATGCCTGGGATCTGTGAAGTTTTCCCCATATTTCTTTGGAGGGACAGGATCTAACCCCACCCTGGGCATCCTAGGCTGCCCATTTCCTCCTCCGTGGAGGGGTGCTCCCCTCTAGGGCAGGATGAGGAAGGAGGCATGCACCTGGTGGCCAGATCACAAGGGGCTCTGATGCCCTGAGAATTTACCCAATTAGTTCTCTCCAGGAGCCAATCTCCCAGGGCAGGGAGACCACAAGGCTGCACCTGGGATCAGGGGGCCTAGGTCCAAATCCTAGCTCTGCCACATACTTCCTTGGTGATCTTGGGCCTCAGCTTCCTCCCCTGTAATATGTGGAGGCTGGACTAGAGGACCCTTAAGGTTCCATCCCAGATAAGTGTTGGCTGACCCAACCACGAGCACCCACTCCAGCGTCTCTGCCAGTCAGCCAGGCAATCTAGAGGCCCTTGTTTCTGGAGCCCCACTAAGTGCTGAGGGTACAAAAGAAAACAAGAACTCCAGGGATGGGTCCTGACCCGTTCCCAAGCCCCACCTTTAGCCTTTTCTTCCTCTCCAGGCCACTCCCCCACCCAGCCTGGTCACCTTCTCTCCTTCCTAGTGGGCCCTGAGGGCAGGCTCCCTGCATGGGCAGCCAGGCGGGCCCTGGGCTCTGGGATCTCCCGGAAGGTGTCTCATGAACCATTTGGGCTCCACAGGGAGCTGGTTCTCAATGCTCTCATCTTTTCAGGGAGATTCTGGCCGCCCAGGACGCAGAGGACCCCCAGGACTGGATGGAGAGAAAGGAAACCCAGTAAGTGCCTTGGGGAGCTGCTGGGCTGGCCAAGGCCCCAGGAAGAAGATCGACGCACAATGGGTGTTGAGTTAACGGGAAACTCCAGGGGCATGTAAAGGAAGGCCCTGGGTTCTAGTCCTGCCCCCAGTCAGCTTGCTGTGCAAGCCCCCTGCTGTGTCTGAGTCTTGGACAACTCTGCAAACCTCTGGGAGTGGAGCTGGGTCCACTCGGTCTGTGACAGATTGATGCCCGCTGAGCATTCGGCCCGATGCTTATAAAAGCCAGGGCCTCCTCTGCCACGTCCCCCGTGCACAGATGCCTGCGGCAGAGCACTGGATGAAGGGGCGAGCAGGCCTCAGTCCTGCCCCCTGCTGGTCCAGCTGCACCACCCACTCAAAGGGGCTGACATGGTTTTCTCCCCTCTGCAAAGGGTTACCAAGGCAACAATGGAGCCCCTGGAAGCCCAGGCGTAAAGGGAGCCAAGGGAGGACCAGGCCCCAGAGGACCCAGGGGAGAGCAGGTAGGGCCCTGAGCAGCTTCAGGAGCTTGGGCACAGGGTCTTTCCACCCCCCCCCCCAGCAGAATGGCATTCTGCCCCCTCTTCCCTGCCAGGCTGATTTCTTGTGATCCTCCCTTTCCCCCAGGCTCACAGCCAACTGTTCCCCCAGTCTGGCAAAAGTCTGTTCCCTCCGGCCATCAGGGAGTCCCAGGCTACCTGCCCCATGCCCAGAATGCTGCCCTTCTCCCCCCTCACCCCTGCCACTCAGAATCATTGCTTTCCAGGTTCAGTTCAGGATGTACCTTCCTCCTGGTGCCCACCCAGGCTGCCCACTCACCCCATTCCCCTTCTGCTTCCTCCTGGCCAGGATTCTCTACTTTCCAGACCCAGATTCTGAATCCTCCTCCTACTTCCCTCATTCCCCTTCTCCCCGGCCCATCAGTGCTTGCTCCCTCCTTAAATGTCTCAGGGACACTGAGTCCCCAAACCCAAACTTAAGAAAGTGCACGCTGCAGAAAGCCAGAGGTCACTTGGTTTTGTGTGTCTGTGGCATCCTCAGTGAGCACAGTTCTTGGTACACAACAGAAGCTTCCTAAGGCTTGGCCTGAACTGCCTGGGCCTGGAGAGGTCCCAAGAAGCCCCAGCACCACCTGTACTGTTGACAGTTCCAAATCCTAGGAGCCTTCGACCTGTGCGTGCCTCCTGGTGACCTTATCTGTCCCCCCTGAGCTGACAGTGCCGGTGTGTGGCTTCTGGGTGCCCGAGGAGAGCTCCTGGCTCTTCCTGGAGGGCAGTGCCCCCTGCCAGAGTCCTCTCTGAGGACGCCCCCGGGGCCACTTGGCCTGTGGGCAATGTCTGTCCTCTTGTGACTCCCTTTGTTGCAAACCAGAGCCATAACTGGGGCTTTGTCCCAGATGGGTCTGAACTGTCCTGTGCCAGAGCCACTTCCTCAGCTACCTTCCCTGCCTACTTGCTGGCAGTGGAGGCCTCATCCCAAGGCCCTTTTGAAGTCCATCCAGACCCCTCCCCACCGCCCCTAACCCTTAGCCCAGGTCCTGGCCCTGTTCTGAACCTTGGCTAGCACTCAGAGTCACAAGAAGACCATGCCCTCAATTGCATTTCTGTCTGCCAGGGTCGTCGAGGAGATCCCGGGGCCAAAGGCGGCCCAGGGAATGATGGACCAAAGGGAGAAAAGGTAAGCATGTCTTGGTCTCATGAGGGAAGATCGTTCCTGGGACTCTGGGCCAGACTCAGGGGAGCAGAGGACTCTGAAGGAGACTTTGGGTCTGCATGGGGGCTGGGCCTCCTGATCTCCTCCCCTCCCCCATCACCATTATCCCCCTGCCTCCTCTTGCCCCTCCAAAAACCTCAGTCCTACGCTCAGGGTAGCAGCACCACTAACAAGTCATGAGATGTGGGGCAAGGCCCTTCCCCTCCCTGGGCCTCAGTTTCCTAGTCTGTTAAATGGGCTGCGTATAGAAGAGATGGCATCTGGCTGGTCAGGCTTTAGGGCCCTTCCAGCTCCCCATCTATGATTTGGTGAACAAGAGACGCTGGGAAGGAAGGAGGGAGGAAGGGAGAGAGGCAAGGGAGAAGGTCTAGCTGCACAGCAGGGGCCACTCAAACTCTCTTGGAAAAGGCAGAGGGTGAGCAGAGAGGCGGCTGGGCTTAGAGTCAGAGTCCTGGGTCCAACCCTGGCTTTGCCACCTCGCACATGGGCAGCCTCTCCAGCTCTGAGCCTCGGTTAGCTCACCTGTTAAATGGGGGTTTGCACTAGGGGAGCCCAGGGGCTCATCTTTCAGCCCTTCTCCCTCACTCTAGATGAGGCTCTGGGGAAGCAGCAAAGCTACTTCTCTGCCCCCAAATTCCCCAGCCTTTGGGGGGCAGGTGAATCCCAACACCCAAAGGAAAGCTTTGTCCCTGAGCCTTTTCATTCTCAGGGAGAGAAGGGAGGGATATCCAGCATCCAGAAACACAGGCCAGTCCCTCAAAAGACCAGAGACTTGGCATTTTGCTGGAATTTAAAGTATGGGGCTTGTCCTGGTGTTTCTTTTCCGACAGGGAGACCCTGGCCCTGAGGGACCCAGAGGCCTGGCAGGAGAAATTGGGAACAAAGGAGCCAAGGTGAGAGGACCCAGCCCCTCGGGTGACACAGCCACCTGCCCTTCCCCATGCCCAACCCCACTGCTTCCCATCTGAGCTGGGGCCCAGCAGAACAGAGGAAACTACAGGCACAGAGATGCCCACAGGGCACCTGAAGCTCACAACTGTTCCCGATGGGCAGGAAGGGGGCTGCTGGAGCAGAGGAGGCAGGCACCCTGTACTCTCACTCCCCTGGGTGCCTGGACAGGCTGTACACATTCCTGGAGAGTTTCACACAGCCCGAAGGCTGACCCTGGGCAGCCTTGCCCCTCAGCCTGGGATTAGGACATGCCAAGGGTTCCAGCCAGGCCTGAGGAAACTCTGGGCTTGGTCCTGGGACTCTCTGACTTCTTCCTTACTCCCACTCAGCACCTTTGCCCAGGTCAGAGCTAGCCTAACACACCCAGACTTAACATCCCTTCTCTTACACCCCAGTACCTAGCCTATGTGTGAGGGGAACCTATAGAATGGAGGTAGCAGATGTTGCCATGGATCCCCAGAAGACTGCCAGGGTATCCAATGCCAGTGCCCTCTGGGAGGCCTAGCACATAGGAGAAAGAAGGGCAACCCCCAGCCTTGGGTCTGCTACCCTGAAAAAATAGTGGCCATCATCTCTGAGTTTTGATACATTCAGATGTTCGGCACAGTGAAGGCAAAATGCCAGCAAGAAAGGCCATGGAGCATCCTGGGCAGAGACACGGCTTCAGAATCATGAAGCCCCAGGTTCAAATCTTGCCCCTGACTCACACAGACTATATGACCTTGGGCCAGTCACTAAATATCTCTTAGTGCCCCAGGGAAGGTCTCTGAGGTGGGCCAGGGGAAGGAATTGCTTCCTTGGATGTTTCCTGTACCAGTGAAATCACAGATCTGATAAACAATCCATCCATTGGAATCCTGTGGTTTCCACTTAAATGCCTGGGCTGCCTAGAGAAGCGGCTTCTCAGCTCATTCGGCCAGGGATCTCGGGGTGTCCTGCCTTAGCAACAGGCGTGGGAGGGGGCAGCTGGAAGCTGAATGAGCACTAGAACCACTTCCCTTCCCCACAGGGTGACCGCGGCTTGCCTGGGCCCAGAGGACCCCAGGGCAACCTTGGAGAGCCGGGCAAGCAGGTGAGTTACCTGGGAATCATGAGAGCCAGGCTTCGGGGGACTGAGGCTCAGACCTCTGGCTCCAAGTCCCAGGAGCTGCTCCCTCTGCACCCCCAAATGGAGCCACTTCACAAGCCTAGGAAATGGTGATGACTTGAGGGGCCAGCTGACATCATGAGAACAAATTGGGCCTTGAAGAGCAGAGAGGAATGTGAGCAAGACTGAAGGTCATTTCTCAAGAGCCCCATCTCCCACGTCTCCAAAGGCCACTGACATCCAGGGCAGAGGGGGCCGCCCAGAGCTGTCACCGTCCCAAGAGCCCCTGATGTCCTAGGCAGAGGTGGCCACCCAGAGCCATTCACATCCCCATGAGGACCCTGACGTCCCTTCACCTGTGCCAGCTGCCTCACCTCAGGGGATGCCCGATGCCATGGCCCTTCAGCCTGGCCCCCAACATCAGGCGTGCTACCAGCAGGCTGCCCCCTGTCAAGTTAGGATAAGACATCAGCTTGTCCACCATGGATAGTCAGCTCTTTGCTTACCAGTCCCCACCATCCCTAATTCTGAGCACCTGCCAGAGCTGGCCCCTTCATCTTACCCTGCTCTTTCCTGGCTGCTGGCCCTCCTGCTCCTGTCTCCCCCCTGCCCTGGCTCTCACATCCCAGGAGCCACCAGGGTCCTCAGTCAGGGATGGAGTATTAATCCCAGTAGAGATGGGAGGTGCTTGGCTGATCTGTGGTCTAGCCCAGCCTGGGAAACACTGCTCTTTGCTAGAAATACAGCAGCCAACTGATGAGGAGGGGGCTGCTCACCTTCTGCTTTTCTGTCGCTTCCCTCAGGGATCACGTGGGGACCCAGGGGATGTTGGTCCCAGAGGAGAATCAGGACCTCCAGGACCCAAGGTAGGTGTGGAAGGCTGCCTGCTGGCGGCAGGTGCAGGCCTGGCTCAGACTGTGGCACCCTCTTGGCTGGGAGAGCCTGTGGTGACCCTGAGAGTGTTGGGGCTTCTGAGGGAGGGAAGGGGAGAGAGGAAAAGAGGGGGCAAAGAAGGCTGAAATTCCTCCTCTGTGAGCCAGAGAAGCCACAGGGCTGTGGAGGTCCTGCCTCCTCACCAGAAAGAGCAGGAGGAAAACCTTCAAGTGCACCCGCACACAGCATTTATGCCTCAGGCAGTACTCAGGTAACAGGGGCGCACCCCCACTCTGTGACTGTTGCTGTGTGGTCTGGGGCAGGTCTTCTCCCCTCTCTGGTGGGCTGTCTCTAAGAAGAAGCTATTGGGCCCTCCCACATGCAACTTTCCAGAGTTCTGAATCCACACGACCAGGCCATGTTCATTCTCTTCTGTCCTGGTGGCCGAGCCTGCCCTGGAGAAGCCCAGACATCACCCATTGTATAAATCTCTGCCATCATTAATTATCCTCCCTGTCTTCACAAAGATCCTGCCCCCTCACAGGAAAGGTCTCAAATAGAGCATTTCTTCCATGTTTGACCATCAGAGCCACAGAGGCAGCTGCCTTTGGTCACACTGGCCCCAGTGATGGTGGCACCAATGCTTGCATTCCTGTGTGGTCTACAACACTCCCATGGGTCAGGGCATGTCCAGCAAATGGCCACTGGCGATTAGTAGACCAGTATGCCTTGCCTGACCTCCGAGCTTCCACCCCAGATGTTACAAGGCTTACATGAGGTGAACATTAGAACTTTCTGTCTTCATCTAGGGAGACCGAGGCCGACCTGGCTTCAGTTACCCCGGACCTCGAGGAGAACCGGTAAGTGCTCACACTTTCACACACACACACACACACTTTGTCTCTGAGCAAGAGACAAAAACACGGCTAGAGGAGGATGTTGCCTTCAGTTTGGCAAATCAGGATCAGCGAAAGGCTCATTCAAGGAGCAGGGCAGTGCTGAGCAGGGGACTTTCCTCCCTCCAGGAAATAGCCCCTCGGCCTCTTGGACGCAAGGGGGACAGTGTGCTAAGCCCTGACTGAGGTGAGGCAGTGTGTGAGGGCCAGAGAGCAGGGCAGCCAGGGAGCGAGGCTCTGTGTCCTCTGTCGCCCCTTTTCCAGATGGGGAAGCATTAAAGTAACAGTGAAAGCCCTACCCAAGTGAGGGGGTAAATGAGGGGGTAAATGCCCAAAGATTAGCTCCCCAGGGGCTTGTAATGTCACCAGGTACAGTGATCATGTCCAGTCAGAGACATTCAGCCAGCCCCTCAGACTGAGTGGCCCAGTCAGTTCAGTCACCCAACGAATGAATTCACCGTTGGGCTGAACTAAGTAGCTTGGACAGGCCACTTCAACATAGAGTGGACACACTGACCATGAACCTGGCTGTTAGGAAAGCAGCCAGGTCCAGTGACCGATGGGAGGAAGAGCCCTCCTTCGCACAGAGTAAGGTGGCATCAAGAATCCCAAGATCCCTGGGCTAGAAGGTGTAAGGACTATGGGAATTCAGCAATTACAGGGCAGAGCAGAGGAAAGGGGAATAGTTCTGTGGGGTCACAAGACTCCAGTTTGAGCCCCAGCTGGAGAGCTACACCAGCTGCACATCGCATCTCTCTAGGCTTCCATTTTCTCATCCATACACTGAGGTTAATACGAAGGGAGGGAGGAAAGGAGGGAGGAAGGAAAGAAAGACGGAAGGAAGGAAGGAAGGAAGGAAGGAAGGAAGGAAGGAAGGAAGGAAGGGAGGGAGGAAGGAAGGAAGGAAGGAAGGAAGGAAAGAAGG
>JAQQSV010013742.1:0-12452 GCA_028646515.1 Pseudochirops corinnae | reverse complement strand
TTTTAAAATCACAAAATACCATTATAAGACAGAGATTGACTACATATTTTATTGTTTCTGGAAGACGTATTTTTTTTGTTTTTATTTTCTTTCATTTTGATCATGATTTTTCCCTCTCCAATATGACATTCATAATTATTCCCAGAGTGTCTCAATGGAAAAAATATCACTTAAAACAAGAAAGTGAGAGGTATTTTTTGAGTTATTACTGAAGAGATCTGCTTGAAATATACCTGTGAATGACGATGGCCACCTCTAAAGTTTCTATTCCAAATCAAAGAAAATTCAATTACTGCATATAAAAATGATTTCATCAGAGTAAGGCTTTTCCTAAACCACTAACTCTAAGAGATGTCTTTGGATGGACCCATCAACTAACATTAAATTATATGCTTAAGTTTGACCTTGTTTTCTCCTCCACTGAAATTTTAACTTATGCAAGAGATCCTGCATATAGCTACTTCTCTGATTTAAGCCATCACACTTACATTTATAAAATATATCATGAACAACACCTCCTATGTTTTTCCACCTATTCATTCACATTTGATTATTCTGTTATCTGTCTCTTTCAGCTAACTTCCAGAGAAGTGCCCCATCCTTCAATTTCTTGGCTGGATAAGAAATACTATGCAACACTCAACATTCTCTCCTATTCTACCTTTCAACTATCACTTCTATTTTCTCAAAACAGAAGACCTATTCATAACATTACTTTTGTCAAAGAAGGACAGAGAAAAATGTCTGAATAAAATTACAATCTTTCGATGGCCCCATCTATCTGATTCTCATTCTTTTTACAGGCTATTGTTGATAGATATAATCTAGCCTTTTATTTATGACATTATTCTAGTATTCTCAGAACTATATTAACATTTCTCTGTATCAGGGGATCATATTTCTACAGTTAAAGGTACCATAGAGTCCTTCTAAACCAAACTTCATTTTAGAGATGAGAAAACAAGAGTTAAGTTATTTGATCAAGGTTATATAGGTGACTTGTGTTCACAGGGGAATTAGAACCTGTATCTTCTATTTCAAGAATTACTGCCCATTCTACTCTACAATGAAGCCTCTTGCATCCATTTTCCATGACTATTTTGAGTTTTTAATATATGATTCTTTCATATTTGGAGAAAAAAGGAGAGGTAAATACTAGATAATTTCTCTGTCATTATTTATGGCAACGTGTTAGAAGGTGCTGTGGATGTCTTCCACTGATGGAGATGATAGATTTAATTTTGTAAAACCCTGCTTTCCAGGGCAGGCTCTCAGCCAGGGACTTTTCAATATTAGTTTCTTGCCTTTGCTAACACAAAGATGACCTACATGAAAAATATATATGGAGCAAGCCAACCACCAAAGTCTAGTCATTTGATGAGGTGGGTCAGGAAGGGAATGTGATTACGGAAAAAGGATATGATTGTCATAAATTGCTAATGTCTTTCACCCTTGAAATATTTAATAGCTTTTTAAAAACTTAGTTTTTTTAAGTTGTGAGTTCTTTTGAGCTAGAAATAAATTTGAACTTGGGTACCTTTCTGACTGGCATTTGCCTCTCACTATTATAATAGAGCCCTGAGTGATCTGATTTAAACAACAACAAAAAAATGTCTTTTTAGTGTTATTTTTAAAAAAAATATTTCTTGATAGGTTACAAAGTTTAAAGGAATGAATTTGAAAACTTAGGAAAACTTGTTTCTGAGATTTTTATTGTTTTCTTTTATTTCCTTCTTGCCTTCTTTTCTTTTCTTTTTCCATCCTCCCTCCCTCCCTCCCTTCCTTTCTTCCTTCCTTTCTTCCTTCTTTCCATCCTTTCTTCCTTCCTTCCTTCTTCATTCCTACCTTCCTTCCTACCTTCCTTCCTTCCTTGCTTCCTTCCTTCTTTCTTTCCTTCCTTCCTACTTTCCTTCCTTCCTTCCTTCCTTCCTTCCTTCCTTCCTTTCTTTCATCAATGTAGCATAATAAATGGTACTCTGGAATTGGGATTAAATATTACATCAGTTTCATTACCACCTATGTAATTCTGGGAAAATCAGTCAACATCTCTGAACCCAAATTTCCTCATTTGGAAAATAGAAATAATATTTTTACCTAACTCATAGGATTGTTGCGAGGATCAAATAACATGGATATAAATCCCTTTGAAAACCATAAAACTCTATTAATTTGAAGCAAAATAAAGACAATGAGAAATAAATGAGAAGGGAAACATTTGAACATTTTAGATTTTGAAGGTTTACACTTCATTTTCACGTGCAGTTCTGGGTGACAATTTCCGGGAGAAGAGGTATGCTAGTGCTTGTAGTCACAGGAGAACAAGGGACCTGGTCAGAGTTCCAGGGCCAAGAAAAGTGCTAGCATTTGCAGTTGCAGGGGACTAGGTACCCTGGTCACAATGCCAGGGTAGAGAGGGCTGATGCTTTCTCACAAAGGAGAAACAGAAATCATTTCAATTCCAAGACAGAAAGAAGCACTAGCACCTGTGGCTTCAAGAGAACAGGAAACCTGGTCACAGTACAAGGGTGAATAAGAGCGTTAGCACTTGTATCCACAGGGGATCAAGATCCTTTCTTTGGCAAAAACCAGGCACAGGTCAGGAAGATAGTGACCACACTTAGATCCCACAACCTTGGAAGCACTGAAAATTTACAGTTTCCCCTCCCAGAACTATTTCTGAAAACGACAGTATAAATAAATACAACCCCTCCACACAGAAAACAAATAAACAAACAAAAAAAAAACACCTAAACTAAATTTTTGAGATGATACTTTCCTCATTTTGGTAACAAAGCCAATTTTAACAAAAAAATGAAAGTCAAGACATAGTAAGAAAAACTAAGAAAGAAGAAAAAAAGAAAGAAAGAAGGAAGGAAGGAAGAAAGGAAGGAAGGAAAGAAAGAGAAAGAAAGCACCTGACCATAAAAAGTTACAAAGGTGGCAGGGAAGGTAAGGAAACAAACTCAGAAGAAAACAATTATGTCAAAAGTGTTACAAGCAAAACCTCAAATGGTAAAAAAAAAAAAAAAAAAGTGAATTTTATATGAGCTCAACAAGAATTCCTGGAAGAGGTTTAAAATGCTTTCAACCATCAACTAAGAGAGGTTGATGAAAATTTCCTCACATGGAAAATAGATTGAGGAGAAAAAATTTAAGAAATTTTGGATTGCCTGAATTCCATGATCAAAAATAAAAAAAAAAACGCCTGGACATCATATTTTCAGAAATCATAAAGGGAAAAACGACCCAATATCCCAGAACCTGATGATAAAATGGAAATTGAAAAAATCCATCAATCACTGCATGAAAAAGACCCGAAATTTTAAACTCCAAGGAATATCAATATTATCAAGAATACAGATCATTTTCCTAACCTTGAACCACCTCTACATTCCTGGTATAAATACCCTCTGGTCATATTGTATGACCTTTGTCCTCTAATGTTATAATCTCCTTGATAGTATTTTAGGTAAAAACATTCCATTTTAATTTTCTTTCTCTGTTTTTGCTCTTCTTGTTTTAGGTAATAGCACCATCAGCACTGTCTATCATAAGAAGAATTTGATAAAGGTAATTTTTTTTTTTTACCTTCCTGCTCCCCAATAGCTTATATAGTATTGGGATTAACTGTTCTTTGATTGGTAGAATTCAATTGTAAGTCTATCTGATCATGAGAACTTTTTATTAGGAAGTTATTGATTGCTTTTTTTTTTCATTTCTTTAACTGCAAGCTAGAGTTATTTTAATATTCTATTTCCTCCTCTGTTAAAATGGGGAATTTACATTTTTTTGGTAAATATTCATACATTTCACTAAATTGTCAGTTTTACTGGAATATAGTTGTGTGAAATGGATTTTAATAATTGTTCTAATTTCATCTTCATTGATGTTACATTCATCTTTTTGATTTTAGATACTAGTAATTTGATCTTCTTTCTATTTTTCAAAACAATAAATTAAACAATGATTCATCAATTTAATTTTTTTCATAAAATTAGCTCCTACTTTCATGTATTAGTTCAATGGTTTTCTCACTTTTGGTTTTATAAATCTCTTCTTTGAGTTTTAAGACTTCTATTTAGGTATTTAATTGAGGATTTTTAATTTGTTCTTTTTTCTACTTTTTGTTTTAGTCATATGCCCAATTAATTGATCTGTTCTTGCCTTTTTATTGTTATACACATTAACAGATACAAACTTTCCCCTTAGTATTACATTGAGTCAATTCCACAAATTTTGGAATATTGTCTCATTTTCATCATTCTCTTTAAGAAAATAATTGTCTCTAGGACTTATTCTTTAAACCTATTGTTTAGATTAAGTTATTTAGTTTCCAATTAACTTTTAGTCTATGCTTCCATAGGCCTTTATAAAATGTAATTTTTATTTCATTATATTATGAAAAGAATGTTTTATTTTAATATGGTCTGAACACAATTAATTAATTAATATTTCTGCATTTGATTGTGAAGATGCCATGTACAGCTGAGAAAAAAGGCATACTCCTTTCTATTCCCATTCAGTTGAGATTAGTCTATGGTCTATCCAACTATGTCACACGAATCCACCACCAATATTCAATCACCTAAAATAATCTAGCATTCAAAACCCTTTATAACCTTACTCACTTCTGCCTTTCTAATCTTATATCTTGTCTACCACACTTCTCCTCCCCATGTACTCCTAGTACTAGTAACAGTAGTTTTCCTTGTGTCTTTGGACATCGTCACTGGTCAAACATCATTCCTGGAATTATCTCCATTCCTTTTCAGTACCTCCTTGTTTTCCTGATTACATCAAGTCCATAACCTGTGCTTCAAGAAAATCAATTCAAGAGCTATGTGGAGGATGTACTTGAGTAGGCAGAAACTTGAGGTGCATAAACATATCAGTAGCATATTACAATATCTAGGCATGAAGCACTTAGGACCACTAGGTTAGCGGCAGTGTCAGAGGAGAGAAGGGAATGTTATAAAAGAAATCTTGTGGAAGTTGAAATGACAAAATTTGACTACATATTGTATTGTGAAGTGGGGAAGTGAGAGAGAATGAGGAAACTAGTGTACTTAGCCTGCTTTTGAACATGTTCCTGGTATCTCTTTCCCTACCCTCATTGCCACTTCCACCACCTCATGGCCACCAAGGAAACCACAGCACCTCCATGACCTTATTGCGGGGGGGTGAATACCCAGACCCTAATTTTGCAGGTTTTACCCTTCATGAGCCTCGGACAATTTATTGGTTTGATAGGAGCCCAAGGAAGATGATGTGTCAGTTTTATGATGCAGCCTCCTTTGGTATCTCACTAAATAAGTTTGATACATAAGACAAAAAGAATGACACGTAAACTGTGAACTTGAAGTGACTTGAAATAGCATAATACTTTCAAAGGTAATAAGGAAATCAGAAAGAGGGGATTATTTGGAAGCCAATGTGCTAAGTTCAATTTTAGCTATGTTGAGTTTAATATATGTTTAGGATATTCTTTTTGAGATGTCTAATAGTTGGGAATGATATACTGGGGTCAGGACACCGATTAGGGCTGGATAAATGCATTTGAAAATCATAAGCCTAGTAATAATAATAATAATAATGATACATAGTAGTAGTAGACTCCATGAGGGCTGATAAGATCAGCATGTGAAATAGGAAAAGATAAAAGGACCCAGGATAGAGCTCTAGATGAAGTATTTTAGTTCTTCATATGGTGGTTTTTGCTGTTTGTTTGTTTTTGGATGGAGGAGGCATGGGTATCAGTGGACAAGGAGATGCGGAGAAATTGAAGATAAATGAGAGAGTAGGAAAATTAGGACAATTTGCTAGAAGGCAATATGGAATGAACTCATCTGTGCATGTAGAAGGGTTTGCCTTGAGAAGAAGTGTCATATCTTTGTGTGAGTTATATGTGAAACAGGAGATAGTTGAAGATAGCATCTGAGTGATATAACATGAAGAAGAAGGGAGATTAAGGAACTCTCAGTAAACAGTCTCAATTCTTTTCAGTGTGATATGAGACGTGATTATCACATGAGAGGATAGGCAAAAGGAGAATTCGGGGAGGTTGGGTAACAGATTAAAATGTTTGGTAAAGCGGTGGTTAGGTGGTTCAGTGAACAGAGCACTGGCCCTGGAGTCATGAGGACCTGAGTTCGGATTCAGCTTCAAACACTTAACATTTACTAGCCATGTGACCTTGGGCAAGTCACTTAAACCCAATTACCCTGCCTTTGCCCCTCTAAAAAGGCAAAAAAGAAACGTTTGGTAAAACAGCTATTGTGAATAGGGTCATCAATTAAGAAATTGTAAAAGGGTTACCCTGACTGTCACGATTATGTAGTATGTATTTGTGGTAGACCCAGTAATCCTAGTTTCATGAATTTCTCCAACTTGATTCAGCAGAACCTGAATTGGAGGGGAGGCACTGGATAGAGGGATTAATCCAAGTCTGAGGTTTGGCAAAATGAGATTGGCAATAGGCTAAGTGTCTTGAGAGAGAGAGAGGACTCTTTGGAGTTTAACTAGATAGCTATGGGATCAAAATAAAGAAAGGAGCCTAGTATAGCCAGTGTAGCCATGGTGACTTAGAAAAGAACTGAGAAGTGAATTTGTCATTTCATTGATGAAAATAAATCCTGGAAGAATGAAAATCACTCCATCTAGGGAGCTACTCTGATACTTGCAATCTCAGAGAGTTGTTTAAAATGCTTAGAGATTACACAGCTTCTTAAAGGCACACAGCCACTATGTGGCAGATGTTGAACTTGAATCTTTAATTCTGGTTCCATATTCAGTTTTCTATCTGTTCTGCCACTCTGTTTCTCAGGTTGATAATGCAGCTATTCTGATCATCATGTTACATATGAGGAAAGTGTCTGTGGTCATAGAGATTAGAAAGGCTATAAGTGGGATTTGAACCCAAGTTCCTCCTGACTACAGGGGCAGGGTAATGTCCACAAGCCTATACAGCCTCCTTTAAATATTTTCCCTCAGGTCATAAATAACTGCATCTCAACATTCTTGAGTAAAGTCAAAAATGGTTTCTGCTTATATGGCATAACATTGCCATGGTTTTAAAATGAGATTTACTGTAATATATCACTGGTTTAACTTTTTTTGAAAACTGGACAATGGTAATGTAGCACTACAGGATACTAACCCAAATAACAAATGGAGAAAATGAAGTGTAAATATTGCATCCAAATTTCCTAAGTCATTCATCAAACAGATGTACCATCAAAATTCTATGGGTAATTAGTTTAGTCACAATGGGCATGTTCTGTACTTTATGGAGATCTGACTTGTTTTCAGCTGTGGTCAAAGATTCATATTGCCTTTTTTTAGCCCAAGCTGTTCCATCCTTCCTATTTTCTGTGCTCATTCATGAATGCAGCCAAAGACTTTGGGACAGACACATTAAAAAAATAATAATATTAAATCAAAAAGCAAGGGTCTTTCTTTTTCTTCCTTCCTCCTTCTTCTCCTTTTCCTTTTTTCCTTCCTTCCTTCCTTCCTTCCTTATACCCTTTCTTCTTCCCTTTCTCCCCATTCCCTCCTCTTTCTCTCCACCTCTCCCTCTGTCTCTCTTTCTTTCCCCCTCCCTTTCTCTTTGTGCCTAGCCAGTGCTTGGAACATAGTAGGTACTTAATAAATGTTTATAGATTGACCAATTGAAAATATAGTCAGTAGAATATAGACCAATATCAATTTCTCCTTCATTGATCTTTAACTCTCCTGCAAGGAAACAAATAGCCTTGATATTTTCCCTTGTGTTTAGCAACGAGAGGCACTGTGAAACAAAAGAAACAGCATGGAATTTGGCATTATGCCATGTATTTCAATCCCTGACTCAGATATTTATTACCTCTTGTATTTTGGGCTCATGAGTCCACCTCTTTCAGCCTCAGTTGCCTTAAATACAAGATAAGGGAATTGGATCTTTCATGTTATATCTCACTCCTTCCAGGTATAAATCTGGGATCCTATGAAATCTTACTATTTATTGATTTGTGAGAGTTTCAGATTTTGTTATAGCGATGGGAATAGTAAGATCCTATGAGAAAGCCTTCATAATGGAGCCAGAAATGAAGGCCCAGATCCTTGAGTCTGTTAGTTACCCCAAATCAAGGGCCCTTAACTTTGGGAAATTTTGCTTATTTGTTGGTTTCTCCTCTGATGAGCTCCTTTGGCTCCCGGGTATAGCTTATGGCCACCTTTTCAGAATAATATTTTTAAATGCATAAAGGGAACTGGTTCTAATGAAATACAATTTAACTTCTCCTCTCTGTCTATACAAGTATAACAACAAATAGTTGATACTTGCATAATCCTT
This sequence comes from Pseudochirops corinnae, assembly GCA_028646515.1. Taxonomy (NCBI): domain Eukaryota; kingdom Metazoa; phylum Chordata; class Mammalia; order Diprotodontia; family Pseudocheiridae; genus Pseudochirops; species Pseudochirops corinnae. The sequence continues at coordinate 4,123 of JAQQSV010013742.1, read as the reverse complement.
ATAATATGCTATATAATCTGCTAAAAGCTTTGCAAATTTTAATTCATTGGAAACTCATAACAATTCTGGGAGGGAGGTGCTGATATTAACACCATTGTACAGTTTAGGAAACTGAGGGAAAAAGACATTGATTGGCTTCCTGAGGTCACATTGTTAGTAAGTTTCCTGACGCTGCATTTAAACTCAGGTCTACCTGACTCCAGTTTCAAGGCTGTATTCATTGTGCTACCTAGTAATATTTGCACATGTTCATGTGTATGCACATGCATGCATATGTGACTGCAGTGTGCAAATGTATGTGTACACACTTTCTGTGCATGGATGAGTACAATATTTATATGCACATGTGTGTACAAAAGTATAGTACACATATTACTATGTATAAGTACATTGTTAAATGTACATGTAGTGTATATTAGACATATATACACATATACATTATATGTATATGGTTTATGTATGTATATATTCATACCAAATTATACACGGCACAGCAACCAAGTCATGAACCTCTGCAAGGGAGGACAATAAACTCTGTTTTTATTTATTTTTACGTGAATGAAACTGGATTTTTTTGAACTTATCAAATGTTCTTATCTGAAGTCAGTTATCATAGCAGAACATGCTCAGATAGTTGTGTTTATTTTTACTTAAGAACCTGCTAGTCATTTTATATTGATTGCAAATTCAAGTCATTATATCTACCTATCTGTATCAGCTATCTATATCATCCATCTTTTATCTATCCATCTTCATTCAGGTACACATGCATACTTATATCTTTTTTATGTGTCAACAAAAAGCATTTCACCAAAAGCCAGGTAGAAATTTCTTAATTGCTGAGGATGAGACAGAGACAGTGAAATAGAGAGGGGGGGAGGGGGAAGGAGGGAGAGAGACCAAGAGAACAAAAAGAGAGAGAGAGAGAGAGAGACAGAGAGGAGAGAGAGAGAGAGAGAGAGAGAGGAGAGAGAGAGACACAGAGAGGAGAGAGAGAGAGAGAGAGAAGGAAGGAAAGATGTAGTCCTGATCTCAAAGAGTTTGATCTCAGGGAGTTCGATCACTGTCTAGTGAGGGAAATGACATGCAAACAACTATGTACAAATGAGATACATACCAAGTAAATTTGAGATAATCTCAGAGGGAAAACATTAAAATTAACAAGACTAGGAAAAGCTTCCTGCAGAAGGTAGAACTCTAGCTGAGACTTGAAGCCAGTAAAATCAGGAGGTTGGGAAAAGAGGGAGAGAATTGCTGTCAAGGGCCCAATCAGGGTGTGTCTCCCCCCTATGCCCCAGCTCATCCCAGGAAAAAGCATACAACTGTTATCTTGCAGAGGGTGCAACAGAACCATTTTCTTCATGACTAGGCCAGCTCCCTATTTAATATTCCTCATCTTTCATAATATTCCTCACAATTATACATTTCATGTATATAAATATGAGAGAAGTGAGGAGAGAGAAGTGTATTGTAGGGGAGGGCCTGGCCCTCTTCTCAGTGGCCACAAACCAAAGATATCCTTTAAAGAATCAGGTGGCTGTTGAGCTTTAGCCAGGTGTTCTACAGCATTGGTGAGGCAAGAGAGAAACCCACCACTCCCTTTCCTCATTTGTTGGGAGGCTTCCACAGATGAAGTTTTACACTAATTAGCAATCATCTGGAGGCACAGCAGCAGATTGAGCCCTGGGCTGGAAGAGCTTCCTGACAGGTGGTTTACCACAAAGCAACATTACAATTACCTAGCACACTGTTTGATTTGTGTAAACCCTCATTACTACTCACATTATTTAATGAACTAGAAGTCTTCGCTCACCTCCCTGCAGATTGTAGAGGCAGTAACAACATTTTCCATGCCCATGCCAGACTGAAGCATGTGTGCTTTTAACCCATTTTGTGCAAAACACTCATTTCAGCAGGTTGAAAATTTGGAATTGAAATATATTTCAAAACAGTGGCAGAAAACCAATTAGTACAACATGTAGGTAAAAGTGAGCAGAGTTACAAATAGTAACTAAGAGCTAATTCTTAGGTAGGAGAGTTTGTCTGTGTGTGTGTGTGTGTGTGTGTGTGTGTGTGTGTGTGTGTATTGATGGCAAAACAGGCACACACATATTTTCTTTCATAGGCTTCTCAAAATTCAGTTTAGGTTTTAGTCACACAATTTCAGAGGATGACTGTTTTTAAAAGAGGTCAAACTGATGAAGAATGAACTTGACACAGTAAGATAGTTTAGCTGGTTCAACAAGTGTTCTACAAGGAATTGTTCTTTGGCTATTACTGTGCTGGGTATTGTGGGAAAGACAAATGCCCTGTTCCTTGAATGGTATCTGATTTGTAATAGGCATATAATAACTATGTTTTAATCAATTGGTTTAAAGTTTACACTAAAGACCTACCAAAGCACTAAGATGCAGAAGGTTTTCCTCAAGAAAGCACAGAGGGAAAGTGGACCTTGCAAAGGACCTACACACTCTGGTTGTGGGTGCATTGCGTTTCACTAGTAAATAACAGCCACGGAATTAGAGGGTAGGTAGTCTTAACAATAGAGGAGTAGGGAGACGGTTTGAGGAAGACATTTGTATTCTCTAGATTATCAAAGACAATGAAGTCTTCCTTGACGGATGAGGAGGATGTCAAGGATAAAACAAAGAGATAAATGTAGAGTAAAAGTGCTTTGAGTTTTTAAGAATGTGACATGGGGAAGGGGAGAAAGATCTGAATATTGGTGACTGTGTGACTGGAGCATAAATCTTGTAGGAAGACATCAGAGGACATTTAATCTAACACATCCATTTTACAACTGAGGAAATCAATTACTTGTCCTACATTGTTTAAGGAATAGATGGCTTAAAGGAATTTAGTCCTAAGGCTCTTGACTTCTACCAGCCCACTTTCCCCTGAAATAGAAGTATCTTAAAGTCTTATAAGAGGTATTTGAACTCAGGTTCCCTGACCCCCAAATCATTTTTCTTTCCTCTGAGTTAAGGTAAGTTCTCAGTAAAAGTTCTTGGGAGTGAGGGGAGGAGGGAATAATATTTAAGTAAAAATAAATCTAGAAATGATAAAAAAAAAAATTACCTTTAATGACTAATCAACAATGACTTAAGGAGAACAGAGAGCTGTGGTGAGAAAATATCTTCCAACCTTTGAAAGCTTTTTCCACTAAGCTGAGAACAAATCTTGTGGGGAGAAAAGTGAATTTTAACAAAACTGATACCATTTTTCCCCCTTTTTGAGTAAACTAATTTACTAGTGTTTAAATGGAAACTAGTTCATGCAAAAACAAGCGAATTTTAGCCAAAGAAGTCTAGAAGCCATATACAAGACACATCTAACTCCCCCCTCCATCAACATACCCACTCATAGATCCATGCATACATGCATGCAAACACCAATGCATGCACTCAGACATAGAGAAAATAAGAACTGGATTGTGTACAATTTTTTCCTGGTTCTGCTTTTCTCACTTAGCATCAGTTTGTATAAGCCTCTCCAAGTAAATATGAAGTCCATCTCCTCCCCATTTCTTATAGCACAATAGTATTCCATTGCATTCATCTACCAAAACTTGCTTAGCTGTTCCCCAATTGATGGGTATCCCCTTAATTTCCAGTTTTTTGCCACCACAAAGGGAGCTGCAATAAATATTTTGTACATATGGGTCTTCCTCCCACTTCTATGATTTCTTTGGGATACAACACCAGAAGTGGTATTACTGGGTCTAAGGGTATGCAATTATTTATAGCCCTTTGGGCAAGATTGCTCTCCAGAATGGTTGAATCAGTTCACAACTCCACCAACAATTTTGTACAAAAAAAAATTGTACACAATCACAGACACATTGTATGTGCGATTGATCAGCTTTGATAAACTGGACTCTTCTCAACGACACAGTTATAAGACAACTCTACAAGTCTCAGGATGGATGGAGATATCTACATTCAGAGAAAGATCTAGAAAGAACAGAGTTTAAATGGAGACTGAAGCAATCTACATGCTATCGTTCTTTTTCACGTTTGGTTTTGTCTCTTATTTTCCAGTGTTCACTCCATTGGTTGCAACCCTTCTATATAACCAGACTAATGTCCTATGTGAAAGTGTTTGCAGATCCTATACTTGACTA
>JAQQSV010013741.1:0-12453 GCA_028646515.1 Pseudochirops corinnae | reverse complement strand
TGAGAGCTGCGATATGTTGCTGCTGCTACGCCGCCATCTTGGCTCCGCCCCCCCCCCCTCCCCCCACACACACTTTGGATACTTTCAAGAGTTTTGGAGTCTGGATGATAAAACAGATCCCAGAGTCTCTGGGTCCTTTAGAAGCAAGGTTGAGTGGTGTCAGTGGAGAGCAGATTTTTCAGCCATGGAGGTGCCGATACAACAAAACTGATACAACCTTTTGGGGAGGGCCTTTAGGATTTGAGGACCTACAGTATTATCCCACCATCCAGGGCAATATATCTGCAGTCTATACAAGTCATTCCCCAATTGATAAATGGTCAAAGGATATGAACGGGCAATTTTCAGAGGTAGAAATTAAAGATATCTATAAACATATGAAAAAATGCTCTAAATCACTATTGATTGAATATATGCAAATCAAACCCACTCTGAGGTACCACATCTCACCAGTCAAATTGGTTAAAATGACAAAATAGGAAAATGACAAATGCTGGAGAGGATGTGGAAAAATTGGTACATTAATGCATTGTTGGTGGAGTTGTGAGCTGATTCAACCATTCTGGAGAACAATCTGGAACTATGCCCAAAAGGCTATAAATAATTGCATACCCTTTTACCCAGTAATACTACTTCTAGGGTTGTATCTCAAAGAGATCATAGAAGTGGGAGGAAGATCCATATGTACAAAAATATTTATTGCTGCTCTCTTTGTGTTGACAAAAAATTGGAAATTAAGGGGATGCCCATGAATTGGGGAATGGCTAAACAAGTTGTGGTATATGAATGTAATGGAATACTGTTGTGCTATAAGAAATAAGGAGCAGATGGACTTAATATTTACCTGGAGAGGCATATATGAACTGATGCTAAGTGAGAAGAGCAGAACCAGGAGAGATTTGTACACAGTGACAGACACAACATATGTGTGATGACAAACTTTAATTAATTGGACTTTTCTCAGCAATGCAAGGTTATAAGACAACTCTAAAAGACTCGGGATGGAAGGAGATGTCTAATTCAGAGAAAGATCTAGAAAGAACAGAGTTTAAATTGAGACTGAAGCAAACTACCTGCTCTCTTTCTTTTCCTTGTTTGGTTTTGTTTCCTCTTTCCCATTGTTCACTCCATTGGTTACAACCCTTCTTTATAACCAGGCTAATGTGTAATGTGAAAGTATTTACAGATCCTGATGTACTTGATTGAATGCCACCATGGGGGTGGAGGGGAGGAGGGAGGAGAGAAAATTTGAAACTCAAGGCATTATGGAACTGAATCTTGTAAACTAAAAGTAAATAAATCAATTTTAAAAAATTAATTATTAAAAAAATATGTATCTGCAATCTTCCTACAGAGTAAGGTACCCCGGCCAGCTCTAAAAGGACACTGTTGGGTGTGTGGCCTCACTGCCTATACACATCTTGCCCCTGACTGGTTTGGAAGTTGCTATATTGGACTAGTAAGACCCAAATTTTTCTTACTCCCAGGACAGGAAGTTAAACACTTAGGAATAAAAATGTATGATGACTTAGAAAGGGAAAAATGAACTATTGATGCTTCTATTGCTAGTACAGGGAATACAAATGGGTACGGAGACATTTGGCCACCTAAAAGAATTGTAAAGGAGTATGGGCCTGCAACATGGGCTCCCATGATCTTTCTTTTCCCCAAAGAAGAAATCTAGGGTTTCGTTGCAGTTCTTACTTTGCTTCTTATGCTTATTCTTACTCATCATTGGTCAGTCCGTGATTTTTTAAAAAATCTCTGTGGGGCTCTGCTTCTAGAAGGGAAAGTGCTGTCCCAAATCGTTGGGGTCCTCCCGGCTGCTGTAGCCCTCAGGAAGGTGCTGGGACCCTTCCTACTTACTTCCAGCTCACTGGATAATGAAGACTCCAAGACCGAGGCCCAAGATGGTGATCCGGATCCAGGCCGCTCAACACGAGAGCACTGGCCTCAGAACAATCGCTCAGAGTCCCTGCTGTCTGGAGGCGGGTGCAAAACCTCTGCCTTTCGCTTTTCCACTCTGGAGGCCACTCGGCCGGACTGCTCCTCCCCCCCGATTTCGCAAGTCCTACCGACCCAGTTCTCAACACTGCTCACAGCTGCTGCTAATCTGCTCACCACTCCTCTCGTCTGGCCGCCCCCGGGGCTCAGCAGCGGCTTCAACCCAGGCTGGTTTCAGTTCGCAGTGCTGATATAGTTCCTCGTAGCCCAGCTGACTTTAGTGGGAAGTATCTTTGTGTGCGCTTTGGAGTTCTAGGATTGGTTTAGAGTCCTATTTTATGGGTATTTTGGGGTGGCTATGTGAGAGCTGCGATATGTTGCTGCTGCGATGCTGCCATCTTGGCTCCGCCCCCCCCATAACCTATTTTTTCATACCAATTTAGCCACACATGATAGACACTAGATCTTGCCATTATTCACAAGAGTTCTACTTCCTTAATTAGCAACTCCTTCTCTATCTGACCATAATTTTACATCATTCCATCTCTCCCTCTGCTTTTTCTCTCTTGCATACATTCTTTGCTCTCATCAAGATTTCCATTCCCTCTACCCTTTGGTACTTTCTCGGGTCATGATCCCTGATTTGACTTCACTTCCCTCTCTCTTCTCAACCCAGTAGTTAGCCATTTAAACTCCGCAGTGTTCTTTGCTCTTGAAGCCCTTGTCCCTGTGTCCTATCATCACTCATTTCTCCTCAAATCTCAGTACTGCATTAGTCTCACCATTTGCTTCCTCCACTTCTACTCAAGAGATTTCCTGCCTAGGTCCATTACAAATTCATGTTATCCAATTTCCACTGGGCCCTCACTACATTAAGGTAGTCCTTTTATTCCTATCTAATTGATTCCTCATTCAAGCTGTTGCAACCTTTTCTTTTCTCCTAAAACTCTTCACTTGTCTTCTGTCTTCTCTTAAAGCTGAAGACCTTGCCTCTGATATTTTACTAAAAATACTGAGGCCATTCAGTATATGCTCCTTTTTCTCTCATTTTCTTAATTTCAAAACCCTTTGACATCATCTTCTATTATCTTCCTTTCCGCTTGACAAAGGCCAACCCTTCTACATGTGCATTTGATTCCTGTTTTTCCCCATCAGATTGTCCATCGTTCCCCTTTCAGATCTCTATGAACTAGTTCCTTCCTTACTCCCTTTCAAACATTTCAAGTCTCTCCTATCCTTAGAAAATCCTCATTAGACACTGTGTGAGACACAAAGACCTACCCCAAATTGACTACTTGGAGATGTCTCAAGGTGAAAGTAGAAAGGTTTCTTTATTAGAATCTCGTGAGAAGTGGGCAGTTCGACCACTGGAACACCCAGAGAGGGAGGAGGCCACTGTGTGGAAGCAGAAAGGCTAATTATGCTAGCTAGGTGGGCAAGAGTGGAGTTAGGGAAGAGTTTAGGAATGGTCAGTGCTTAAAGGGACATGTATTTTTTATACCAGCTGTGCAGGCGTATTGCCCATAATTCACTGGGACATCCCCCTGGGGGGGGCTATGAGGAGGTATGGTTTTTGCCTCGACACGTTGCTGGGTTATTCTTGGTCAAGGATGAATAAGATAGGTCCAATAGGCTGTTGGGAGGATAGGTTTGATTGTTTCAGGAGGTGCCAAGTCTGGAAGCTAAACGGATTAGGGATTCAGGAGGTACCATATTGGGAGGGAGTTTTCTCTTCTGATAATGTTGTTCAAGGTTTTCGGGTGCAACTGGCCACTTAGAACAAAGGAGGTCTCTAAACTAAGGGCTTATTGATTAAATACTTGGGTGATGTACTCCATAGGTAACTGTATCTAAGCAGACTGCTAGCTCAGAGAAAAGACTTTTAGGATGGGGGCAGGGGAGAGGCAGAGTTAATGCCTTTATGGCTGGGGTAAAGTGTGACTTTTACAACTTAATTACACAGGCTTGTTACAGTTACATACATAGATACCTGAACACAAGTGAGATTTATACAAACTGAGGTTACAGACAAAAGCATCCCAGACCCCATCATTCCTTCCCTAAATAGATGGGACCCAAATTCATTTGGGGAGAAGGGACAAAGGTCTCAGATTCCCGAGCAGCTTTGTGCTGTGAAGGGTTGTAGAGCTGTCCCTGCCTCTCAGGGGTCCATCAGTCAGAGGGACAGGGGGCTGCAGCCAGTGTCTAGAACTTGACAGACACCAGATCCAGTGGGTGTTGGATAGCAACTTTAGGCAGTGGGTGGTATTCAACTTGAGCTGTCATCCGCAAGTGGAGGGTTGCTGAGCCTAGAAGAGACAAATCTAGCAAATAGATTAAACCAATAAGAGCCAAAAGCAAGTAGGAAAATGACCAGAAGTCGAGAGCATGGGCTATTATAATCCATTACTCAAACTATTTAACTATCCTTTTATGTTTCTACATGCTACATAGACTAGATACCTCATAAAATATTCTTCACTAACATAACTGTAGACTTTAAACAAAAGAGGTTCCTGGCTTAAACCTCACAACTGAATAGTAGATATATGTTCTTGTTTCACAAAGCTTGCCTATTCTCTAATTATATTCACTTTGAAAGAAAGAGATACTTTAGAAATTGAATCTTTTACATATACACTCAGTTACAAATGTTAACTTTTGCTTAGATCATGGAATAACTACAAATTCATATTGAGTACCCCCTCCTCCTCCCCATGCAAAGCTCTTATTTTGGCACTTGCGGTTACTTTCCCTTATTTGGCAGGTGGGGTGACAAAGAACAAGGAAGCTCAAGCAGGAGATTTGCACAGTTTTGTTTTTCCCAAAATCACCTGATTTCTAGTGAATCGAAATTGAGGCCTAAGGCTTTATGTACTTTAGCAGATAGTCTATGGATAGTCTATTTAAGAGACCATACTTTGTCCAACACAACACTATCTTCACCTCAAGCTATTATCCTATATCTCTTTCCCTTTCTTGGCCAAATTCCTCGCAAAAGTTACCTATGCTTGCTGCCTCCATTTTCACTGCTGTCATTCTTCAATCTTTTGCAGTCTTATTTCTGATATCGCTTATCTGAAACTACTTTTCTCAGAAATTACCAATGATCTTCTGTAATGGCAGTCTGGAGCATGCCCATAGTGTCCCAAGTGGTGTTTCCACATGGAGGAAAATAAAGAGAACATGGCATCTCTTGATGCAGAATGAGGATACTGCTTCTGAGGGAACTGACATGAAATGTAAGGGGATCATCCATTCTTGGGTAGCTCAGTTATTGGTAAAGGAAGTAGAAGGTTGTGAGCTCAAAAGGTCTGGAGAGCTTCTTAACATCCTGTCTTTCAGGAGTTTGATTTGCAGCTAGCAAAGCATCTATTCCCTGAGGAGCAAGGAGCCCAGTGGTGGCTAAGATATACCCAAAACTAAACACAATACTCCTGTGAGGTCTAGTGAGAACAGAGTACAGAGGACTATGGCCTCCTTATTCCTGGAGGCTATGCCTGTCTTAATGTAGCCCCTGATCACATTAGCTTTTTGGCTGCCATATCATACTGCTGCCTGATTGATAAATAAGCTTACAAAGTCTTCTGAAATGCGTAGTTTATTTTTTTCAGACAAACTGCTGTCTAGTGATACCTTTTCTCTCTTGTAAGGCAAAGTTTTATATTCTAGTACAAAAGTTTACATTTATCTCTCTAATCAAAATCTCAGCAGAGTGAGCATGTTGCTTTCTTAATACATATGTACATCTTAACCAAGAGTGAGAAGTTTGGGCATGAGCCTTGCCTATCTCTTATTAACTTTTGGTTTTGAATCGCTAAAGAAGAAGATAATGCAGCAACTCATAACCAGTACATCTCTCAGGTGAGAGAGAAACTAAAGGAAGCTTATCACCTGGCTAAAATTTCGAGCCAGAAAAATACTGAAAGAAATAACCAAAGGTGTGATGCCCAAGTTTATTGTTGAGACTTTGAACATGGTGACAATTTTACTATGAAATTTTGGTGTTCATGGGACACACAAGTTAGATTGATGGAAACTCACTCCATATCTAGTTTTGGAGAGACTGGCCAACTTACCTGTTTACAACATAGTCCCAGAGCTTGGGGGTTCTGTAAAGACAGTTTAGCACAGTCATTTATTGCTAATAGACGAGTTGGTTGGACTTTGTGAAGAGCAAGTTGAGACTGATAAATATTTATTACATTGGAATCTAAGCGAAAGGCACTGCCTGCCGGTCTTGCAAAGATTTCCTGACCCAAATAATGACTCATAAATAGATTTCAAGTGAAGAACCCTGTATACTGTATCCAATAACTAGTTCAAATAATGGGAGAGGAATGAACCCAGAGATAATTTTTTTGCCTCATACTTCTGCTATACAGATTCCTAGTTACAGATTTGCCTTTTGCAACATAGTAACATTGACTTGCCAGTCTAGGACTTCTAGGTTTGGAAAACTTTAGGTTTGGAAAGGCAAGACTATAAATTTGATGATAATTATGATCAGTCCATCCCAACAGCTACCACTGGAAATAGGGCAGATAGGCCAGTGGGTCTCAGGGGAATGACTACAGGGCTCACAACCTTCCTGGTAACTCCATTTTTCTTAGCTACTTTGCTTGACTTCAATTACATGGAATAATATGGCCCAGTGCTTTGCACTCCTGGGCTACCCCCAGCCCTGTTTTCAACTTCCTTTTGTGTGTTGTCTTTCCCCTTTAGACTATAAGGTCCTTGCAAGCAGAGACTCTCTTTTTCACTTGTGTTCTGAGCTTGGCACAGTGCCTGGCACTTAGCAGATGCTTAATAAGTGTTTACTGAGTTGAGTTAAATGGTTTCATCAAAGATCCAATTGATGAGATGCCCCAAGTGGGTAAATTTTTCACATTTTTATTTTATGTCACAATAATATTCCATTACATGGAGATAGCACAGTTTATTCAACCCCAATTGTTGGGTGGTTTGTTTTTTACTATTACAAATCAGGTCCTGTGAAGATTCATAAACAGCTTTATTCTGTTACAACTACTATGTATAATAAAAATCATGGTAATGATTAATAATAGTTTGTGTTTACATAGTGTTTCAAAGTTTACAGTGTGTTTTATATCTATTTTCTCATTTTAATACTATGACTTTGTGGGAGACATAAAATCCTTTATAATATAGTTCTAGCATAGGGTCAAAAGTTTTGAAACCTTTATTATATTTTATTATATATTATGTTATTTTATTTTTCAGATTGCACTGATTCATGGTTCTAACAGTGTGATTGTATGCCTGTGTAGGGAAACCAAGCAAGATTTGTCAGCTGGTGGGAATGTAAAACAAAGAACAGTGCTTTTGTTACAGGAGGGCAGGTATGATAAGGTTCAGAAATTTTTAACAAGGGACCTAAGAGGGAGGCAGACAGCTATCAGCTTTACCTAGCTCTTTTGTTCCTGCTTTAGGTTAATTTGCTTGCCTTTCAGGAGCAAAGATGGGAGGGGGGATACTCATAATGGAATGAGAGACACAATCAAAGATTTTGCAGAAATTTAAGAGGAACTTTGTAACCCCAAGTCAAATTATTGTCTGGGACTAGGGACTTTGAATAAGAGCACTGATTACTTGTAAAAAGGACAGACAATCTTAACCTCAGGGGTTCTTCTGATAGCCTGGCTTGGATGTAGCTCTTGTTGTTTTATGTTATGAAGATGATACCTCTCCCTTACCAGGGAGAAGCCTGTTCGCTATTCTCTTAGCTATTCTAGTCCAACAGATGGTAGAGAATAATAGCCAACATCGCATCTACAGACCAGTGGAAATGCCTTGAAGGGATTATGCTATTCCCAGAGAAGAGTAAGAAATGGAACATTCATGAGAGAGTAGCATGATTATATCACCTCATGATGTCAGTGGTTTTGTAGCATTGGAAGTATGAATCACCCCCAATGAATTCTGTGCTGTTTAAAATGTTCTCTGTGATGTACATAGTAAAGGCACAGATGGTATGTTCATCATAGTGACAGATGATACATAGCTAAGATGCTAGACTAAAGAGTCAAGATCCAAGAGGATCATGACAGGCTAGAACATTGGGCTGAATCTAAGAAGATGAAATTCAATTCAGATAAATGTGAAATTTTGTACTTGGGTACAGAGAGAATCAACTTCACATGGATAAGGTGGAGAAGTCATCATTTGACAGCAGTGGCTGTCCAAAAAATATCTGGGGATTTTATTGGACTTGAAGCTAAATATGAGATATCAGTGGAAGGTAGCAAATAAAAAAGAGAATGTGATCTGAAGCAGTATTAAGATCAAAGGTTTTCAGAATAGGGAAGTGATAGTTCCATTGCACTCTGCCCTCACTTGGAATCTAGTGTTCAGTTCTCTGTACCTTGGTTTAAGAATGACATTGCTAACCTGGAGCATGTCCAGAAAAATGCAACTAAAAGGGTAAAAAGGCCTTGAGTCCATGTCATGTGAGGCTTGGTGGAAGGAGCTGAGCATGTTTAGGTTGGAAAAGAGAAATGACAACATGATAATATTCTAAGCCCTCTGATCGTTTAAGGTGAAAGTTGCTAAATATTGTGTGATCCTGATTGTGGCTTCATGATATTTGAATTGTTTCTTTCTGGTTGCTTGCAGTATTTTCTCTTTGACCTGGGAACTCTAGAACTTGGCTGAAATATTTCTGGGAATTTTTGTTTTGGGATCTCTTTCAGGAGGTGATTGGTGGGTTCTTTCAATTTCTGTTTTACTCTCTGGTTTTAAGATATTAGAGCAGTTTTCCTTGATAATTTCTTGAAATATGGTATCTCTAGATTCTTCTTTTTTGATCATGACTTTCAGATAGTCCAATAATTCTTAAATTATCTCTCCTCACTATTTTTCAGGTCAGTTGTTTTTCCAATGAGTTATTTCACATTTTCTTTTATTTTTTCATTTTTTTTTACTTTGTTTTATTGTTTCTTGAAGTCTCATGGAGTCATTAACTTTCACTTGCCCAATTTAAAAATTTTTTTGGAGGGGAGAAGGCAGGGCAGTTGGGGTTAAGTGACTTGCTCAAGGTCACAGGGCTAGTAAGTGTTGTGTCTGAGGCTGGATTTGAACTCAAGTCCTCCTGACTATTCACTGTGACAACTAGCTGCCCCCTCAATTTTAATTTTTTAAAATTAATTGGTTTTTAGTTTTCAGTATTCACTTTTATAAGATTTTGAGTTCTGAAATTTTCTTCCCTCCCCCTTTCCCAAAATGGCATGTAAGCTGATAGAGGCTAAAGGTGTACAGCCATATTAAACAAAGAAGAATCAGCAAAAGGGAAAAACCATGAGAAAGAAAAAACAAAAAAGAAGACAGAAAATAGTATGCTTTGATCTGCATTCAGACTTCATAGTTCTTTCTCTGGATGGTAGATAGCATTTTCCATCATGAGTCATTTGGAATTGTCTTAGATCATTGCATTGCTCAGAAGAGCTAAGTCTAACAAAGTTGGTCATCACACAGTGTTACAGTGTTCTCCTATTTCTGCTCACTTCACTCATCAATTCATGCAGGTCTATGTGTTTTTGAAATCTGCCTGCTTACCATTTCTTATGGAACAAACGTTACATTCATATACTGCAACTTGTTCAGCCATTCCCCAATTGATGGACACCCCTTCAATTTCCAATTCTTGGCCACCACAAAAAGAGCTGTTATAAATGTTTTTGTGTATGTGGGTCCTTTCCCCTTTTTTATGATCTTTTTGAGATACAGAACTATTAGCAGGGATGAAAGGCTACGTACAGTTTAATTGCCCTTTGGGCATAGTTCCAAATTGCTCTCCAGAATGGTTGGATCAGTTCATAACTCCACCAACAATGCATTAGTGTTCCAATTTTTCCCTCAGCCTTTCCAACATTTATTATTTTCCTATTTTGTTATGTTAGCAAATCTGATAGGTGTGATATGGTAGCTCAGAGTTGTTTGAATTTACATTTCTTTCATCAACAATGACTTAGAGTATTTTTTCACATGATTATAAATAGCTTTGATTATTTTGTCTGAAAATTGCCTTTTCATACATATCCTTTGACTATCAATTGAGAAATGACTTGTATTCTTATAAATGTGACTCAGTTCTCTATATCCAATTTTAATTTTTAAGGGATTATTTTCTTCAGTGAGTTTTTGTTCTTCTTTTTCCATTTATCCTATTCTGAATTTTAAGGAGTCCTTGTCTTCACTGGATTTTTGTTCCTCTTTTACCATTAGGCCAGACCTTTTTTTTTTAAAGATATTATTTTTGTCAGCATTTTTTGTGTCTCTTTTGCCAAGCTGTTCTCTCTTCATAATTTCCTTGTATCACTCATTTCTTTTTCCCATTTTTTCCTCTTCCACTCTTAGTGCTTTAATTCTTCTAGGAATTCTTGTTGGGGTTGGGTCCAAATAGCATTTTTCTTTGAGGATTTCCTTATAGCTATTTTCAAATTGTTGTCTTCTTCTAAGTCTGTGTCTTGGTCTTCCCTGACACCACAGTAGCTTTTTATGGTCAAGTTCTTATTTTATTGTTTGCTCATTTTCCAGTATATTTCTTAACTTTGAACTGTATGTTAAAGTTGGGTTCTGCTTACCTTAGGGTGGGGAGGTGCACTGTCCCAAGGTTCAGGCTTTTTTGGTACAACTATTTTCCAAGCGAATTCTGGGGTTCAACAAGTTTTCAGTGCTCCCAAGGTGCTATTATCCTGGAAGAGGTGTGGTCACTGCTCTCCTAGTCTGTGCTCTGGTCTTTTCCAAGTAAAGTCCCCTGCTTCTCTGGACCCACAAGTGCTACCCCTCTTTTTGGCCCAGGTCCCATAATCTCTTATAACCACAAGTTCTGTTGCTTTTCTTGGTCCTGGGATTGTGACTAATTTTACTGCTCTCCTATAGTAGTAGGCACTAGTGCACCTTTCTGCCTTAATACTGCAACCAGGGCCCTTGCTCCCTTGTGACCAACCATAAATGCTTCTCTACA
Organism: Pseudochirops corinnae; assembly: GCA_028646515.1. Lineage (NCBI taxonomy): Eukaryota > Metazoa > Chordata > Mammalia > Diprotodontia > Pseudocheiridae > Pseudochirops > Pseudochirops corinnae. The sequence continues at coordinate 1,523 of JAQQSV010013741.1, read as the reverse complement.
CCCTTGTACTGTGACCTAGAATTGCTATGGGAAATAGTCAACACCACCTGCATCTTGTGCTAGCAAAGGGTCTGCTGTAATCTCTTTCTGACTAGTTGACCCCCTCACTAACTCTGTGCTAAGAGCTCCTGAACTGGTGCTGCTGCTGTTGTTGTTGCTGCCATCTCCAGGGCCTGTTACTAGTGCAGGCACCATGTGGTGCTCCATACTCTGGACAACCTTCCACCCCAGTGTCAAAGACCTCTTTTACTGAACTCCCAAGTGGCCTTAGGCTGGAAAAATATTTCACTCCAACATTTTGTTTCTTCTACCACTCCAAAATTTGATTTGAGGCATTATTTTAAAGTTGTTAGAAGGGGATAGAGTTCAACAGGGTTGCACCCTGTACTTTCCCATCTTGCCTGTGCCCTTGTAAATTTAATATTGATATTGGGTTTTTGGTCCATGGTTCCTTTCAGCTTAATGTAGTTTCCCTTCTTATTCCTTTTTATGTTTTGAATGATTGTTTTTGTTTGTCTGATAGCATGTTTATAACTCCTTATTTTTATTTTATTCAATTAATCCATAGTAAAATATTCCCCTAGCACTTCTTTTTTAGTTTGTATGTCTGTTTTTTAAAATGTGTTTCTTGTAAGCAGCAGATTGTGGGATTTTGTTTTCTTATCCAATCTGTCACTCTTTTTCATCTTATTGGATTATTTATTTTATTCACATTTAAAGTTAACATGAATTTGATTTATATTTTACTACATTTGTCTCTATTTTTAACCTAATTATTTTCTCTTCTGTGATATAAACAATAATATGTCTCTAGTTATTTTAGCTTTAATCTATTTTAAGGCAATATTATTCTTTCTGGCTCTCTTCCTGTTCTGATCTTAAGGATCTTCCTGTCTGACCCCCATTTGTTAACCCTTTCCTTAGTTTTGGAATTTTGCTTATTCATTTTTTCTTGCTTGCTTTTATATAGTCATTTATCCTTCTTTTCTTTTTTCCTCTTTCAATTTGAGTAGTCAAGTAAAATCTGTTTTCTCTGACTCCTTTAACGTGTTTCATTCATTAGTTTTTAAAAAAAAATTATTTTCTGCTCCTTAATAAAAGGATCCTCTTTTCATTTTTATCATTATTTATCTTCCCTTTCTTTCAGTTTTGAACTTTTATTCTTTGTGTGGGATAAAGAGATCCCTAAATCAAATACTTGGAGACAGCTCAAGGTGAAAATAGAGAAAGGTCTCTTTATTAGAATCTCACAAGAAGTGGGCAGTCCAACCACTGAAAAATCCAGGGGGGGAAGGCCAAGGCCTCAGGGCATAAGGGTTAATTTATGCTAGCCAGGTGGGTGGGGGGGTGGAGTTTGGGAGGGATTAGGGAGGAGTTGGGGCTTAAAGGGACATGCACTTTCTATATTCACTGTGCAGATGCATTGCCCATAATTCACTGGGAGAAATCAGAGGGGAGGGGAGTGGGGGGGTGTGGTTTTTGCCTTGACATGTCACTAGGTAACTTCTGGTCAAGGATGAGTG